>JAGDQP010075883.1:0-10114 GCA_022664845.1 Lepisma saccharinum
AAAAATTTTATTTGATACGCCACATACACTGGTATGCCGATTTTGTATCTATGTAAACATCCACCGAGTTTTGTTTTCTATACTCTGTGGTTTGGCCAGATCCAAAATAATAATAAATTATGTGTTTCAGGACCGATTCTGTTATACTTTCGTAGACTAAACTGAGCTTAAATACTATTACTTGTGTGGTCTACGAGACAGATATCTTTCTCTACTATATTTCCTCTTCCACTTTTACGTGTTTACCTCTTGCACCAAGTAATATGATTTGAAAGTATCCTCCCGCGCACTATGCCATATTTTAAAACTGAGATAAGTACTTGAAAGTTCAGTTAAGTTTCATTGTAATAAAGGATTAAAGAATCGTCAGTGAACCTATAACAACATACTGATCCTTTCTTTCATCCTGGACATACAGTAAACTCTTGTATTTTAAGTTCACGAAACCAACGCTTAACGATTAGGATGCCATTATTTCACTTCCTTGCTCAGGGCGTCTAATTTACAGAAGTTCAATTCTTTACCTTTTTCATCGGCTTTTTATAAACTTCTTACTGACCTTTCTTCTTCTTCTTCTTTTCTTTCTTTCTTTCTTTCTATGTCAAGTTTGAGCATAGGAAATAAACCTCAGATTTTCTACATTAAAGATTTAGGTCGATTTAACTTTTCTCTTTGAATAGCGTTTATTTCAAATCTTTCTTTGAACTTAACATACGTGCACCATCGTTGAACCCGGTGGTACCCAGTGCACATGATGATTTTAAAAACGACTGGTTTCGTGTGCCCATGAAAATTGCCAACAAATTGAGCGCATGTTGTAGGACGCCAAGTTGTATCTTCTAGAATTTCTATCTCCTAAACAAATAGGCGTAGGTGTAAAATGTCTTCATATTTAAATTTCTGGGAACAAGATAGCCAAAAATGATATATCACATGACCCTCTTCCTATTCAAAATTCTCGAGCCGAATCAAAGATGGCGACCACGATTCTCATACCACCACCAGATGTAACCCTTCATCTATTGTCATTACCCAAAGGTTGGCATATTCCCGCAGCGGTTTTATCACAAGTGTCTTCATACCTATTCCTTACAATGTACCAATAGGCACAAATCGATATTTAAAAAAAATCCTATTCAAAGCATTCACAAAGGTTAAGAGGACCGTACAACTCTTACAAAAGACACTGTCAGAAAGAAAAATGTGCGGAAATAAGATATTAACTGCTTCGCCAATCTTGGTGTGGAAGCGTGGCGTATCGTTCATTACAGCGTTGAATAATGGTACCTGGAGAGACGTTACAATATAGATTCCGTTACTTTCTAGAGTGCAAAAACCCTTTATCTTAAATTACTTTATTACATAGAACGAATTCTGAACCTGAAGCAAAATTTACTGACTTATCCTTGATTTTCTGGAGCAAATATTCACATTCTTGACTTTCATTATGTTTTTGATTAGTAGACACCCTGCTGTTTTATTTTCTTAAAAAAAAAAACAACTAACTTTGATACTTGAAAGCTAGGAATAAAGCACACTACGGAGTTATGTACGGTAAGACATATCCTTATACGTAAAATAAAATTCGTATAAAATATAATTTCATTTTGCTGTGGAACGTATTGGATCAAGGAAAGTTACACAATCTTGAAATCATACACAGGGATGGGAAACAGAATTTTGTGAATTACATAATGAATGTAGTCCCGCTTGAAAATACCAAAATAATCTAACACTAATCATTTCGAAAAAGGTAATCACTTAATTAGAATAGAAAGATATAATGTATCCTAGGTATTAAATCGCTTACACCTACCAGCAGAATGTCACCCAATTCTTGCGCTCTTGCCACTAGGTGGTCCAAATTCTTCACGTCCATTAGATTTCCTGTATAATCCACTCCGAAATCCCAATTCTGAAGGGTCTTCATAATGAATCGGTCATCATTTATCATACATGAAAGTGGATTACCTTCATAGTATGGGTTCAACGTGGTAGCCAACCACTTCCACTAAAGCGAAAAATAAGAAGATTCAAATTATTAATAATCCGCTATCAAAACTATTTATCATACCTTGACATAATGCAGTCTTAATACTTTACTTCACTTGACTACTACCCTAGACCACGTATAAAAGTAGACGCAGCAGCTTATGAGAGGTGCCGTACGGAAAGGGTCCAAGTAGTTCTCTTTCGCCACGCTAGGTAGGCGTTAGGGTCGTTTTTCTTCTTTTCGTGGCAAGACGACCATTGCTGAAGTTTTCGGGGGAGAAAGTGACCAAACTCCACTAGAAGAAAAGAAGAAAAAAGAAGGAAAGAAAACTATTTCATCCATGTTTGTGATCAAACGGTGTTTTCTTTGTAAATGACTTTAGAGAAACAGCATGGGGTAATGGTGTAGCTCTAGAGGAATCTTCAGAACCAAGGTCTGTGATGTCATCTACGGTCGGTGCTTCTCGTTTACGAAACATTGCCTGGTCATTAGTTTGTGGTGAGTGTGAGATGGAAATATGGTTACACAATTTGAACTTATTTAATTATACCATTATTGTTTAGTATATATAAAATTTCTTGTTATTTTTGTGATCGCTGGTACATGAAATTGTGTTCGATTAAGGGGTCGCAAGTTGTATAGGAACATTATAGCACACGCAGTGGCGTAGGTAAGGGAGGGATATATCCCCCCACCCGTGGTTTTATCTATAATATAAGTTGGAAAGATAATATTTCTGCAAGAAAAATAATTAAGTTACGTTTGGAAGCATATAATTGTTAGTTAAAATTAATTAATTAAGGACGGGAACCGCACTATGGCTTACGCCCGTCCCGATATAATTGTTAGTTTATTCTAAATAGGTAAAGGATCGTATTGTACATTTTGCGCTATACTTTCGCAATTGAGGACCTGAATTGCAAAACATCCGAAGTCCACCGGAGTATTTTTTCAGGAGGACCAAAAAAAAAGTCCAAGGACTTGGGATGTCATTCTATTCAGCTGAAATTATTTTGTATTAAAAAGGGTTTTGAGTTGGAGTAATAGAGTAATATTATGCAAGTGGATATTCCTTGGAACATAGATGCCGACGAACAGAATAAATGAAAATAGGAAAAAAGTGCACTTGGGATGTTTTTCAATTCTGGTCTTCTGTTAGGTAAATATAGTAGGGACAACCAGTAAAATAAACATTCAGAAACTGAAAAGCTAACTAAATGTTTAGCAACATATTTCTTTGACAATTATATCGACAGCGCCGGTAAAAAAAAAGGTGATTTTAAGATAGTAATGAAAATATATAGTAGTTCCTGTTACTGACAAGTTTCAACGGGGATAGAACAGAAATTTAAATATAAAACATTTCGCACCTATTGGCTGAAGCAGTTATTTTGTACGTAGAGAAGAACTAACTTTAGCAGACATTAGATATGAAGGAAACATGGTGACATTAAATATGAAAGAAAAATTCACAAAACCGTGTGAGCAATGTACGATCTAACGTAATCTTTCAGGTCACAAAGAGGATTTATTTTGTATAGGGCATGTTAATAACTTCTTACTTCAGCCTCTTACAATCATGTGAGTGCAATGCTTGTTACAATCGACACGAACCCGGGACCTTGAAGACCCAGGCCTAATGCCTTAGACCACACGGATACCTCGGTCGACCATAAGGAAAAAGTCTAACCATCAAAATTAAATTATTGAAATCTGCGATCAAGTTTCAATTGAAGGGCTTGGTGAAAAACGAGATATCTCCTGTTTTAAAAACTTACCACGAGATAGAATAAAAAACTCATCTGCACCAATAATAACAGGTTGATTCCTCCAAATCAACCCCCGCACAGGTCTTGGGGTAAGGTAAGGATTCCCCTTCCTTGCGCCAATGGAAAGAGCAACTTATTTTGGCGCATATTTCCATCGAAAAGTGAAAACAAGCAAAAAGTGGAGAAGTCCCCTTTTGGCACCAAGCTCTTCAATTAAGGAATTTGTTCCCTGACTATGGAGAGTCTACATTATTGGACGAAACTCTTAATATCTCTAGTATGGCAAAGCTTTCCTTTGTTGGTAGCTACGTCAATAATGGATATGTATTTTTTTTTTTTTTTTTTTTTCATGTGATTCGGTAACAACCTGGCAAATCTTCCCCTAACATGGTATTGGAAGGAGAGTTGTGAAGAAAGGAGGTCGGGATTTAACGAAAACAATTGACCAAATCTGATAAATTTTGGTGTTAATTATGAGTTCTTACTTTGATAAGCATATCATAGCAATAGCAGTTTGCTGGGAAATTTTAAAAATATTCAATACATAATGTGACAGTGCCCTGCTGTAAATTTAAGTGTATTGTGCAACTCAATGTGAAATTATTCAAGACAATTCATATTCGACTGATACTGAACTATTTAGAAATAATTGGAACACTATAATTTATTGTTATTAACGAATTGTTTATGAAAAGTATGACTTTAAAAAGTTTTATTTTTATTATTTTTTTGAGTTATTTCGGTGTTTGGATACTCTTTCTCAAGCTAATATTTTGTGACCCAACTCCTCTGTAACCAGTTAAACGACAGATTGTTGCAGGCTAGTATTTATTTTAGGATAAAGAAGTTCATATTGTTTTAAAACATATGCTTTTAAAATATATAGAAATATATGACAGTAACAATGGAATATTATATTGTCACCATACTTACGTTGATGTGCAAAATTTCATAAATGTATGACGTCGGGAAATGAGTTAAATTAATGTTGCAAGATTTGAGGACACGATGAATCATCGTGAACTAAAGAAAAGCATGTAATTAGTATAAGCCTAGAATTTCCAATAACTACAAAAATCAACTTACAGAAATGATAGTATGTAACAAAAGTGTTGTCTGAGAGTTCATGAATCCTTTTAAAAATGAAGACATTGAATACGAGAAAATAGACAACCAAAGTTAGAAGAATTTTAATTTTCCTTTGTACAGAAAAATATTCTACACTAATTGAGACTTTGAAAAGCGAAACTAATAAAAGTGAAATGTTCTATTCAAACTACAATGAAAGCATGTCAGATTTCCAATTATTTAAAAGTGTTTCAGATTTTGTGCAGCCCGCACTCACAACATGTCAGAGATGATATTTTATACTCTGAAGCGAAAAAATATATAGCTCATAAAAAAAAAAAAAAAATCAAATGCGATTGAACGAACTGGCAGTTCTAGAAAAGAAATCTGTCATCAAAGTGAGCGCATAAACCTTAGTAAATATTGGGTGAGAAACTCTTCGTTCTTGATAAAATGACGTTTGCTGTATCCGTGCTAACTTCTAATAAATAAATAAAACCAACTTGAAATGAGGCTAAATTTATATTAGAATTATATGTGTGAACTAAACAAGTTACAAGGCTATATTCTATTTTCCCCGCATATTTGCGCTGGTCTAATAATACAGGAAGAATCCCCGAAAGATTTTCTTTAAATGTTGTTGGTTTGGGTTGCATAACTGCCTGCCAAGAATGTGATTTTCTTAATATCCCCTCCCTAAAAAAATTACGAAAATAATCCAGTCGCTTGGTCTAGTGAGGGAAATAAGTAGCGGATTCACATCACCACTGGAAGGGATAATGATTCGAGGCTTCGAGCTCCGTTCACGCCGGCTATCCAGAATGGAGTCTCCTAGTTAGGTATTTCAGTTGTAATGGATTCGTGGATATGTGGTTTATAAGACATTGTGGTATACAATAAAATCTAAATTATTTTACTCCGGCGAGACTCTTCAGTCGGTAGATTCGTGGTAGTTCTGTTGATGCGTAGTGAAGATGACGTCATAGAAGTTCCAGCCAATCAAGATGCCTACTTGAATGGACCCAAGCTTTGCGGGTGAGGCTAAACTTGATATATATGAACCTTGCCCCGAGAAAATATAATTTCCTCAGGCGGGCTCCGTAAAGTCGCACAGCAAAAAAGAGGTAGACTGAAATTAGTTTATTGAACTAACAGCTGATATAATTAGTATATTAGTTCTTTTTTTTTTACTTCTAAGTACATTTAGATACATTTTACATCCTCAGGTATTACATATGCCTTAGCCATCTCATATTATCGCTTTACATTATCAATGAGAATATTTATATTCGCATTCTACCATTTTGACGTGTTTAAGAAATAGTACCATAACTTCTTTGCAGACATATTTCCATTGAAAAGGTAAAAGGTTAATTGCTTTAATCTACTTCTAACCACAATACAAAAAATCCCGCCATCTAACGTGCTCCAATTAAGATTGCGATGTTCATCTTGCAGCATCGTAACACTTCAATAAACAACTTAGTCTCAGTGCTTACTCAAGAAAGGTACGACTTGTTAATAGGGATTATGTAAGTGCACAACTAAGATTTACGTACATTAGGTTAGTTTATAAATAATCAGTTTACGTTAGTTTCTTGGTAATTAGATTAGTCTTTGCATGGTTAGTTTACTGTACAAAGTTAGTACGTTAGTTTGTATATTCATTCATACATATTACAAACTTCAGCTTCGCTAACTGCAAAACATGGCTTCAGTTTAGCTGTTGCATCCAGGAGTTTGGCCTACCCATATCACAGTAACCCAGGTGAATGCCGGAAAAGTGCTTTAAATCAAATGACAGGGCTAATATCTTCCATGGATAGAGTAAAGTCAAAGGCTGGGCGTCGCCTGAGCTAACGAGAAGTTAATAAATTTAAAAGTTCATAAAACCATGACTATGTAAAAATACTTTTATGAATAAGGGCTGATAAAACCAGAAGTCATTTATTGTTATGGATTTCTAATGTTAATCAGGCTTTTGCATTGGCATTGTCCAGAACAATGTTCGATTTGTGCAATTTCAAAAGGGGTTGGTAGGGGAGAAGTCACTGCAATACCGAAGGTATATTACAACTGTTCATATCCTCAAGTGAAAATATTTCGTAAAAACAGACGCACTGAAGAATTTTACTGAGCGGAGAATATCGGAATCTTCCTTCCTTCAAACAAATCAAACATTGGACCAGAATATATTACTTGGGGGCGTGTATGTAGAAGTAGCAGATATAAATATTATGGGATTTCGGAGGATGTTATGACTGAAGAATTATGATTAGAAGGTTCCAGGACCAAATTCCGTACCCACACACATATTAACCAAGGATTCACCTAGATATTTAACAATTAATGTTATATGATTAAAACAGAATTATATTAAAATTGCCCATGCTACCAATACTTAAAAGCGGAAGACACACATTGAAAATAATAATTATTGTATATAACTTTATATGACAATTTATTTCAATTAATAAATATTGCTAAATACACATTCTTTAGAAAATGAACTACAGCACTTTTCAAAACAAATTAATTTGCATTAAATAACGTAAGTAGCCTAAATGTAAAATTATGGAATGAAAAGTGGCACTTTTAACAAACATTATTAATTCTGAAGCACATCTTTAAATATAATTAGAATGAGAAATTGTGGCAAAACGGAAATCACCGTTCGAAAAGAGGCCTTCGTACCTACAGTGCGGGCGTGTGAGAGAGTTTTCATATTTTTAAAGATACTGGACAAATGACAAGCAATAATAAAATTTTGGAAAGCTACCCAAATAATACAGTTGTGGATATGTATAATAAAATGAACTATCTGAGATGCTGATATTGTTTATTTTAGCAGAGAAATTAGACTTCCCGTAAATAACGTCGTCATACGCCTACGCAATTACGGGCATTCTAATTTCTCAGCTAAAATAAACAATGACAAAATCTCAGATAGTTTGATACACATTTACATGTATTACTGGGGCCGCTTTCCAAAATTTCATTATTGCTTGTCATTTGTCCAGTATCTTCAAAAATCTTCAGTTCTCATATGGGATTTTTTTTTTTATTGTGCACAACCAACGTAAAGAAAAGGACACATGTTGAACAGACAAGGAAGGGGAAAAAAGTGTTGTTGTTTTGACTGTTTTCAAGAAAGTGATCATTTCCGAGGCTCAAACCACCATGACCCTTCCCGAGTTAAGAAATATATTACGACTCTCCGGTCACTTGTTAACCGCAAGGAGGGTGAGGAAGTGACCAGAGGAAAAGTGAATTTCTGTTCATCTTGTAGTTTCTTTCTCGCGACAGTAGAGGGCAGAAAAATTAGTTAGAATTAGTCTAAGTTTGTTTTCGCAGTGATAGATGGCAGTGTGAGACGGCTGCTTATACAGCAATACTTCCTCTATCCCTAAATGCTCTAGGCTACTACAAATAGTTTATTTGACGTCAAGAATACATATTTACATGTTGTACTCCCTCTTCTATCTTCCTTCGTACTTAGCTCTATTTAATCAAAAGCAGGAAGAAAATTAAGAATTCCCTTTTTATCTTTTACAAATCTCTTGATTACACCACCTCCACACGTTTAAAAATTATACATAGATCAGCCTGGAGCTGACAGATAACTGGCAGACAGTAACGTTCTATAAGGAAAAATACTTTCATCCCTACGATTACATATTACAAGTGAAACCAAAACTTTTCCTCCACTCATAAGAGATCTGGTTTAACTAAATCTAAAGAGATCTCTAGTTGGGTAAAGCCTTTATTTATCCAACTAGAGATTATTGTATTGTTATTCTTAGATACTTTTTATACGAGAAAACATCAGTAAAGTTAGTTACAGTTTAAGTGAGCTAGTTGGAAATAGTAGTGAGTGGATTCTAGATGTCATTAGGTAGCAGCACAATCCAGATTGCATAAAAAAAATAGCAATTACCACGCATGAGAAGCCCAGATTTAAAACTACTGTATTCGAGAAGTACACGTTCGACTAATTTGGGCGTAATAACGTTGTACCAAACTCTTTTGTTCTTATTTACGTACTTATACTATATAGCATTTACCTTCAGTCCAGCTCCATTCTTGTAAGTTGATTTTAAGAAATGATTTAACGACGTGATGAAAGCACCAGGAGCTTCACACAAATGAACAGAGTTCAGTTCCTTTGTCTGCACCACGGCAGGAGGGACTAAATTAAACGACGAAACGTTTTCATAGAATTTACACCATGCCTGGAAAAATTTAAAAGAAAACAAAATGTAATGAGTACAACTCTCTATTCATAAAAACTTAAAATAACTGAAGTTCTCTTTAACACGGAAAAAGAGTACATATTCTATCAATGCTACCAATTTGATTGAGGGGGCAAAAATTTACGACTGAAAGTTACTAAAGGAAGAAAAAAATAAGGTTATATGAAGAATCTCGTATCAAGGTTGTTTGATTATTGGACCCGGATCAAAATGAAACACGTTGCAGGTCTTCACAGGACCTAACAATGCATGTTCACAGTGCCTATAACGTATCACTGACACATGCTCCGCACACAAGACTTGCAAAATGCATGCTTTTTAAAGAAAACACGCAGTTTTACATACACAATTGCCTCTTTCTTTTCTTTCTGACTGAACGGACTTCTGAACGAACACTGTGTTGTATACGGCCTGTTTCCAAACGAAAGATCCTTTAAATAGCTTGTACAAAGCAGTGTATTCTAAAAATGGTCATAAACTGAACAATGAAATCCTCAGACAAATAATAACAATAATAATAAAAATCTAGAAATTTCGAAACTTGCTTAGGTTTTCGAGCTAGATGCGCCAAATATCTTCCAAGCAACAAACACTTTTTTTCTTTCGGTCATCCTTCAATTTACGACCATCACGTTTTAAACACTCTATATAAACATAATCCTTGTTTTTGAAACAGTGCAGGTGCTATACAGCCAGATTTCCAATAGAATTTATTTATAGCCTTTTCGTACCTTTGTCTCAGGTTAGGATGGTAGAGGATGTGGAAGGCAACGACCAGGACCTTACTTAAGGTGTCAGGCTGGCATTCGACTAGTGAAACTGAGGGAAACCCCAGAAACCTCCGTCAGGATAGTCGGTCGTGGTGCTCCAACCCACGTGCCTATCCACTGCCGATAGGAAGTTGGCAACTAGCGCCTGCACTACGAGAGCTGGCCAAGATTTCTCACGGAAACTCATACACGAACTTCTCCTGTGCACAGTTGGTTTTGTGTAGAAGTGAACGCGCTTCTTAGTCCAAAGCTTTATGACAC
>JAGDQP010075884.1:0-10114 GCA_022664845.1 Lepisma saccharinum
TTCATAATTTATTTACTTACCTTAACCTGTTTGTAAAGTACAACAGAAAACCAAACTTTTTATTAGTAGTGATTTCTTAGGTCCAAATTATCGGATATTCTTCTAATAAAAGTATATATTGGAAGCAGCATCTTTTGAGTTTGCATTTAATTTTAAAACCCTTAGGCAACTTTGGCTCAGGCCCGATGGATGATAAGATTAAACTGGGAGGAAACGGAAGAACCCAGAGAAATACGCGGTCCACCACAAAGTTCATATGGCATGAACAGAGGTCGAACCGCACATAGTGAGCGCAGACTCGACTCGCCTCGAGCAGTTGTGACCTCTGACTCGACTCGACTCGAGTAGGTACTGAGCACCGACTCGACTCGAGTCATGACTCGAGTCGAGCGAGTCGTTGACATCGAAAAAACTCAAAAAAAATAAAGAAATTCTTTTCTTAATCAATTCGTACTAAAAAGTAAAAAAAAAATTAAAAAATAATAATTTTGTTTATGCATGACTGAAAAGAAAAGAATGAGGTGCGTCATTTCAAGAATTTATGAAGTGATTTTATATGAGAGAGCGCCTCATGCTTTTCTTGTTAGGCATGCATAAACATTATTTTCCTTTTTAGTACTAATTGATTAAGAAAAGAATGTCTTCGAGAAGTGTTTATTATTTTGTTATGTTAATTTAGTTTCACAATTTGCTCTTTCTTTTCTACTAACTTTGGAAATAATGATACTAGAAAGCATGATAGTCGATGTGAAGTTAGTTTATTGATCTTCTTGGCAAAGTAATTTGTTGTTCTAAGTGTTCTCGAATAACTGAACAAGTAGAAACCGAGATAGCTGTGTATAAATTATGAGGTAAGATAACTTTGCATTACTATGACATCGTCCACTGACTACTTTTCAGACGGTTATGTCAATCCGCTCGGCTCGAGCGGCGAGTCTAACGCTCGAGTCGAGTCGTCGCTCGAACTCGACTTACTGTAACCGAGTCGCAAGGTGAGTCTCTTTGAGCAGCGACTCGACTCTACTCGAGCACATAGTGAGCGCCGACTCGACTCGACTCGACTCGAGCACATAGTGAGCGCCGACTCGGCTCGACTCGAGCATATAGTGAGTTCCGACTCGACTCGAGCAGTTCTGAGTACCGATTCGACTCGAGCACATACTGAGCGCCCACTCGACTCGACTAGAGCACATACTGAGCGTCGACTCGACTCGACTCGAGCACATTGTGAGCGCCGACTCGACTCGAGCACATAGTGAGCACCGACTTGACTCGACTCGAGCACATAGTGAGCGCCGACTTGACTCGACTCAAGCAGTTGTGAGCACCGACTCGACTCGACTCGAGTAGGTACTGAGCACCGACTCGAGTCTGACCGAGTCGAGCGAGTTTTTGACATCCCTATGTGGGTATCGCGGATAGTTACCTTAAATATTAAAAAGTGATTAAGCTTCCAGGAAAATTAAGGTATGTAATAATTGTTCCTAACATGAATATTACTGTAATACCGTTTACTCTAAAGCATCTACAGAAAAGTAACAACTATTAATTTCAAGGTCAATTATATTGATCATGTTCTCGTCCTTTATATTGATCCTTTAAGAATTTACACGTTTCATTTTAGTTTTTCACACTAGGTTGAAGGCAAAGTTAGAGGATAGACCTGTGTGCCCTTAACAGATGATTGGAGTATTTGTATGTGCCGAAAAAAAAACAGTCTCTAAACCAGTTTTGTCATATGTCAATCCATCAGCCTCTCATAGCCAAAAACCTGTTATTCTACTATACGTCTACGGGGTCGGGATGAAGTCTGTAATGAGGTTCCCTTTCATTTTATAGATTTGGAAAGGATCGAAGATGACCCTCATAGAACGCAATAACTTCCCCCTTCCTTCTTATCCACCGCAAAGCGTGTTTGTAGGTGGGAGGGGGGAAAGACTTTATTATCAAGGCCATGTGCCATGCGAGTCGATCAGCCAATAAGCAGACAGGAGGGAAGCGGCGGGAATTTTGACATGTTTTGAGATCTCGTCACCATACAGTGTTGAGGTTAAACCTAGAAAAGAGCTATCCACGCCATCTGCCGGTGAGAGACTAAACTTCTTGAAAGACCGAAAATATAGTGCAGGCTATTTAAAGCTTTGGGTAAACATCTGGAATAGTTTATCTGTGATATAACTTATGCTCAAAATCTGTTAGGCACCAAGAGGACGGAACAAGTGTCGAAGCTTGAGTGAATGAGGTGAAAGCCAGTGACAGTCCTTGTGTATTATTTTATAAGCCTCAAGGGGTTGTCAGTGAAGACCACCCAGTTCTAAAAAAGATGATTTTGTGTTAATTATCATGAATAATGCCGAGATTGAAATATTGAAAAAATACGGTAATGATTGCGTGTGCATTGACGGTACTCATGGTTTAAATAGCTATGACTTTGAATTAATTACACTTCTAGTGTTAGACGATATGAGACAGGGCTTTCCTTGTGCTTTCCTCATATCTAACAGAAGTGATCAGGAAGTACTTTCTTTGTTTTTCCAGTGCATTAAGAACGAGAGTGGTTTAATTTCCCCGAAAGTTTTTATGTCTGATTTAGCAGAGTCTTTCTATAATGCCTGGATTTATATCATGGAAGCTGCAACAATGAGACTCTATTGCACATGGCATGTGGATAGAGCATGCAGGAAGAATATCATGGCTAAAGTTGAAGATAAGGAGAAGCAAGCAGAAGTGTATAAAATGATTCGAACCTTAATGCAAGAAACGGATTCTGCTACTTTCGAAATGATGCTCTCTGGAGTAGTGAAACCGCTCAGTAGTGATTCTGAAACAACTGAATTTTGTGCATACTTTCGACAAAATTACTCCGCGAATGCAAGATTTTGGGCTTATTGTTACCGCCTTAACAGTGGTCTCAATACAAATATGCATATTGAAAGAATGCACAACACAATAAAATACATTTATCTTCACGGGAAACGCGTAAAAGGTCTTGACAAGGCAATTCATGCGTTGATGTCTTTCCTGAAAGACAAACTTTTCGATATACTAATTGTTCTCCATAAAGGAAAATTGGCAAGCAAGTTAAAGGACATTAGAAAGAGACATAAGTCTAGCCTTGAACTTAATCATGACTTGGTAGTAAAGGAAGAAAATGGCTGGAGAATACCATCATCATCTGATGTTAAAGAACTTTATTTCGTTCGAGAAAATGATCTTTAGTGCAATTGTAAAACTAGTTTGTACAGAGTGTAACTCATGTATACACACCTATACTTGTTCATGCGTGGATTCAAGCATTAAATGGAATATGTGCAAACATATTCATTGCATCTGCCTACTTAGAGAACAAACAAATCTTGAACATAAAGGTTCTGATAGCGAAAGTTTGCGTGTGGATGTGGACTGTGAAACAACAGAAATATTGGAGCAAGTATCTTAAAAGCAAAATTCTGACACTTCCTTAATAACCCAAAAACAAATGGTTGAACAACGCTTCAGAAATGTCCTTCATAAGATCAATATATCAGAAGAGGTGCAACTTTTGAATAAAGCAATTGCATCTTTTGAAGCAACGTTGGAAGCAGTGCGTTCCCATAAAGCTTCCAAATTACTTTCGAAATCCACGACAGCGAAGAGAAACAGAGAAAAATCTTTTCGACCAAGAAGAAGAAAGTTACGCATAAGCAAGGGATTACAAAACCAAGTTCAAGTGAAGTACAGGATATTGCAGTATCCCTACTGTTACACCATGAGTGAAACAAGTGAACCGGGGATAGACTACATTGCAATGTTATGCTCTTTTGGTGTGTGTGCGTGTGTGTGTTTTGCTTGAAACTTGCGTTTTAAAACTGAAGCCGAAAGGTGATGTAGGCCTATATATATTTTATGGAGTGTTTCCTTTGGAACTTGCGTTTTAAAACTTTTATTTAAAATATGATGTTATGTATTCATCTGGAAACTCGTTAAAAAGAGAGAGAGAAAAAAAACTTCAGTTGAAATGTGATGTGTATATTTGGAGTATTTCGCATGATCGAACTTCACTACTTTTTTTAACTCGCTTCCTCCCACTTATCTGTATCTCATCTGGGAATTCAACGCAGCCTACGTCATGGATTCAACACATGGATTCTTCGGTACAAATAAGGTAGGTAGGTGTTTTTCATTTCAAATAAATATAAACTTTAAAAATTGTGTTGTATTTCCGTAAACATTTGCCGCATTAATTTGTTCCGTGGTCATCCTTCTGCATGCAGACGACGACTCAGCACGCTTCGTTAATTTTCGCGAAGTGGGCGTGGCCGGTGCCCTAGTACACGTCGCTGGTTAACGTCAAGTATGTAAGTGTGTACGTCATAATGTCTGATGTGCACTTAAAACGTTTGTCACAATTTAACTCTTCTCAACACGTAGTCACGACACCACATAGCACTAGATGTTCTCAGTTGCACGTCTAATCGTCGAATCCCACATTGTCACTTACTTGTAATGAAAACAAAACATAAATTACAGCGAAAACAATTGTGAGGACTCCTCATTTACGAGGCGACCCATTTATTACGGAGAAATGAACGGAGAGAAAAAAAAACGGAGAAATAAACGCCGAAATAAAAAGCAAGAATTTTATTATTTTTATTTTTCACTCTAATTTGGGGTATAAATGTTTTGTTTTTCTTTTACTTTAACCCTGACGAAATTTGATGATCAATGATGTATTTAAAATGTTAGTTCCTGTTAAAAATGTAAATTTAAAAAAATCTTATGAGTTATGACTGACTGACAGAGTTGATGTATTATTTGTTTCCACGGTCTGAGCCAAAAATGACTAAAGGCCATAACTTTTCTCTCGTGCACAAGGACTCTAATAAGATAGTACATCACAAGGATATTGCATTAGTAATGTAAAGTGGAGTTGTTGTTTTTTTTTTTACGTAAGATCCTTTAATCCTACTAAACCTAAACAAGAAATGCATTAGGTGTGCTTAGTAGTGTATATTCTTGATCAAAAATAAATTTAAATCGTCAATATAACCAGCGTTTTCGGTTTTCGTTCTTTTTTTTTTATTATTTCCGTTTTTTCCCGGCCTTTAAATCACTAGGATAACACTATGTAACAAAATTTAACTTTTGTTTTGTCCTTGGGATGATATTGTTATTTTCCAATTTAGAGTGTCCGAATATGATGGAAATTGTTTTTTTATATAGGCCTAATTCAAACTTTGGTTTTGTAGTGGATACATTGGATTATTGTCTTTTTAACCCTTTTAAAATCTTGCATTTCACACGAAGTTTAGCTACTACCTCAGCACTATTCATCCGATTGTCAGAAACAGAAACACTAAGATAACATGGACCCTCCAAGAACGCCAAGTGAGTGAGCCGCCATCCACTGACTACTGCGACTCTCCTACATGCAGTCATGCAACTGCAGGTTATGGCGCGGGTGTGGATGCTACGGTTTCTGTCAGGGGCGGAGTGAATATATTATGGCCTAGGCCGCGGTTACCAACGAGGGTCCTCAGACTATTACACCAAATAGCGTACAATGAACTTCTGCAATGAGCCATCGCGTTATGCAGTTGTAAATTCGTAATATTCAAGGTCCATCAGCAACTTTGTAGAACTTTATACAGGTTACCTCCACAGACACAATGTAAACAAATGACGTCATTGTAGTCTCAGTGAAATTTTTCTATAAATCTTGGAGTGTTCGATCAAAGTACGACCTTTGTTTGCCTAAACATTGAAATATTCCCTCTTGTGTCAGCCTTCAAACATAGATCGAACACTCCAAGATCGATAGAAAAATTTCACTGAGACTTCAAATTTCACTGCACGTCATTTGTTTACATTGTTTGAGGTAGCCTGTATAAAGTTCTACAAATGCTACTGATGTACGTTGGATGTTTTTACCGGCACCACGTGATCAAAACACCTCTGTGACGTAACGTGAACTAACCTCATACAGTAGACGCAAAAATAATAACTTGGCCGCTAAGGAAGAGGCATTGCTCACTGCAAGGTTACGTCTAATCTGAACAGGCCCTACTCTAAAAAGTCGTGCATTGTCTTCTGATTAGCAATCACGTTATTTTGCGTCTACTGTAGTAATTACTTACACCATTATTTTCAATCTCGTACTTTATTGGCATTATCGCCTACTGGACATGATTGTAATAGAACACTTTTATTCCAGAGCTGCTCGATAGAATTATTGTATTTATGCTGGCGAAAAAAAATCTTGTCAACACTGTAGCCTAAGCTCCAGCGGATAGTTCCAAAAACGAAGCATGTTTTCTGTTCTAAATGAACTGTAACGGGTCGACTTTATGTATATAATAGTAGAATCTATATCTCAAATGAAAACCTCTTTGGAATGAAGCTCGTCGCTATATCGAAATGGTCCGCTACATTAATAATGTTGTTGCTGTGTGTCCTTCTTCTCAACACAGAGTCTATTATGTTTTTGTCTCCGGCATTTTTTTTTCTCAGGGTTTAAATGGATTCTTGGCTGGATATTCGTCGCACTAACAAATGATACAGGAAGCTTACGTGCCCCAAAGCTGCTACAGTGGGACGACTCAGCATGCCACCTATTGCTGGAGAGCAAAACTATTAATTATAAAGTGCTGTGGTGCTTTTCAGCAGACCGCGGCACTCAAAATAGCGTCTCCCTAAACGCAGTTGAATGCTAAATAAAAAAGCAGTTAATAGTCAAGAGGTTTATTAAACATCACATTCTCCTATATGATATCCTCTACATGACATTTTTTTTTTAAATATAGTCATAGTGAAGCCATGACTATGCCCACTTAAAGGGTTACACCCTTTTTCTGGGATGTGGTTTTGCTGGATTGGTGCTGGTCAAGGAGGTTTAGCTGAAACACTTTATTAATAATTGATTAAATAAATCGTCGGGACATTACGATTTTGCATCGTAATCATTAATTTGGTGAGGTGAATGTGATCATATTATGCAGTGCTTATACGCCACAACCACAACAGTTATATTGTTAATGTTGACGAATGTATGTTATCTTCTGTCCCCGGGGTGGTTCGGGGCACTAATGTGAGACGAGATGAACCCTGTTAGTAATTGATGGATTACTGTGCAACGGTTGGAATGATAAAATCTGGTGGTTGTGGGGCTGAGAACGGAGTCAGGTGAGGAATTTCTGGGTGTTTGTTGGGAAGTACGGTGAGATAGATGCTTATGATAAGTGATTGGTGATGAGAGGAGGATGGTGGAAAGTATATGTAGCATCGTGATGCATGGTGTCAAGCAGTAGAGGATGGAAGGTTTCATATCGTTTTGTGATATAGCGTTGTCGTAATGATTCGATATGGAATAGTATATGTGGGATGGTAATACGGGCGTATAGGTCTGCAGTAGGGCTGGGTAATTTAATTCTATGGGCAATGCGGAAGGCGTGGCGTTCGAGAATTTTTAGTTTATTGTAGATTTTTTTTTGGGGGGATATCCATGCAACATGGCCGTATGTGAGGACAGGACGTAGAAATGCCTTGTACGTGTTGAGAATGAAGATAGGTTTCGGTCCCCATGATGTGTCAGTGAGACGTTTCAGAAGATTTAGTTGATTGTAGGCTTTGTTTATGATATCCTGGAGGTGGGGGTTCCATGTGAGATGATGGTCATATGTTATACCAAGGTATTTTACTGTTCTAGAGGGTTTAATACGAGTTTGATTTAGGCTGAGATTTAGATAAGTGGGATAACTTCGGACTTTGGAACGACGTTTGGGTGGGAGGAAGATGATGGCTTGAGTTTTGCTTGCGTTTATGATGAGGTACCAGGTGTTACACCATTTGCTGAAAACATCGATCGCAGGTTGTAAAGTTTTGTTAATTTGTTGTATGGTTTTCGCTGTGGCAAGAAATACGGTGTCGTCGGCATATTGATATAGATGAATGTTTGATGGCAATGACGGTAGGTCTGAACTGAAGAGGAGGTATAGTAGTGGTGAGAGATCCTTGGGGTACACCGGTGTTAAGAAATATTGGATATGAACGGATGTTGTTAATGGTGATATATGGGAGACGGTTGGTGAGAAAATTAGAGATGTAGCGAAGATAAGCAATAGGCAGTCGAAAGTTGAGTAATTTGTATATTAGTCCCTGGTGCCATACCTTGTCAAATGCTTTTTCTTAATCAAAGAGCGCTAAACACGAGGGATTGTAGGTGTTATATTGGTTTGTTATGTGGTTGATAAGCCGGATGAGTTTGTCCTGGATACTATAGCCTGGGCGGAATCCTGCTTGGTGGTCGGGAAGAAGATGATGGTCATGCCGTTTGACTAGGATGCGTTCTAGGATCTTTCCGAGAGTAGGGGTTAGTTGGATCGGGCGGTATGAGGAAATGGAGTCCGGAGGTTTGTTAAGTTTTAAGAACATGAGGATTTTCGAAGTTTTCCAGTTGGCTGGGATGAATCCGGTTCGTAGGACGAAGTTGAATACTGTGGCGATGAGCTGTAGTAGGCGATATGTTCGTTCTTTGACATGCTTGTACATAACAAAACCTAACATGACCTTTTACATACTTGCGACCAATAGCCATATCGGTTTAACATTATTGCTTTTCTACTAATCTGATATATCATTGTATAAAACAATAATAATATACAACTTAATCAATCTTATAAATGTTCTGTTAACTAATATCTTAAATGTCAAACTCATGTAGTGTTTTTTAAAACGCCCGTCATTTGTAAACACTAAATTATAGCGGTGACATCTATTGACCTACTCCCGAACTATTTCAATTAAAACAACAATAACAATAAATTATAAAACGAACTAAATCATAAATATATCTTTGGAAAACAATTAAAACCGACTGATAATGCTTTTAAATTATAAAACAATACAAATTATTTAATTTCCTTTGGTTTGCATTATAGAACATACTAAGTACATATCAGAAGGCAAAAATAAATAATTTTTAAAAAATGCGCTGTTTTTCCATTTTTGAGTTATCAAATATAGACCTACAAGATGTGTTACCATCCATAAAGGACCCATCAGCCTGTGGTTTAATATGGGCCAAGCTACAAACCAGGCCCCAGTCTTCAACGATTAAAGGGCCCCAACTGCCCAACATAATGAAAAAGGGCCCATGGCCTCAACTGCTCAATGTGATGAAAGAAGGGCCCAGGGCCCCAATTGCTCAATGTAATGAAAGAAGGGCCCCAACTGTCCAAAAAATGAAAAAGTACCCAACATAATGAAAAAGGGTCCAGGGTCCCAACTGCCCAACATAATGAAAAAAGAGCCCAGGGCCCCAATTGCTCAATGTAATGAAAGAAGGGCCCCAACTGCACCATATAATGAAAGAAGGGCCCAAGGCCCCAGGCACAAACTAAATCATAGTTTCCAATAATAAAAGACCATAGTGAAAGATGGGCCTGGCCACAAATCCAGTAACAAAAGGGCCCTATTAAAAATATTAACTTACCGATGGAAGGATGAAGAGGTATGTGTGTTGGCAGCATAATAACCAGTGATCTACCGAATTATTTAGCCTTCTTCTGTTTTAGTTTTTCTCTCTTTTTCTGTCTTTCTTGATTGTTTTCATTACTATTTTCTGAGAGGGCCTACGCCGCGATTGCGGCCCTGGCCAGTTCGCCCCTGGTTTCTATCTTAACGAAGACTTTTACCGCGGATCGGTTGGTGTGAAGAGATAAAAGAAGGTGAAACAATATGACAGCAAAGCGCGAGAAGAGTTATCTTAATAGTGGGGGGGAAACCAGAATACACATTGCTGTATATTTTGAAAAAAACCTTGTCGGTTCTAACTACTTAACTTACCTGGTAAACCACGCATGCATAAAGGGTGGAAAAACCCAGGTAAAGTCTTTAATTTTACTTTATCTGTTTCGCATCCGATTTTGCAGGTGTTGTATTAACATGCATAACGCTTACCCACACATGCATACAGTCCACATAGCGCGCATGTGTAAGTTCGATGACGTTGCTTTTTTCTGTTGGTCTGTCTGTAAGATAAATTTGTATGTTTTTAATCTGATGAAATTCCTCCTGGAGTACTTGAAAAGAGCTAACAATATTGTTTTTGTAGTAGTTCTTTGTTATAGTGATTTGG
>JAGDQP010075885.1:0-10114 GCA_022664845.1 Lepisma saccharinum
CATCATGTAACATTTTCGTAACCTAATAGCGATAATGTACCTTTATGCCAAATTTCATCTCTGTAGCTCCAACGGTATAGGGTCTCTATTCTATACAACAATAGGTTTGGCGGCCATTTTAGATCCAAGATAGCGACTTTTTCAACATTTTGTAATATTTTCCTAGACTACTCGTTATAATACACCTTCGCACCAAGTTTCGTATCTCTAACTAAAACGGTGTGGAAAATGCAGTTTAACGTACGCCATTTTGGATTCAAGATGGCGTCTTTGGGTAAATTGTGTTATATTGTATTAACCTACTATTGATAATGTACCTCCACGCTAAATTTCATTTCAGTAGCCCCAGCGGTTTAGGCTGTGTATTCTATACAACAATGAGTTTGGCGGACATTTGGAATCCAAGATGGCGACTTTTAGAAAATTTGAAAACATTTTCGTGACCTACTAGCAATTATATACCTCCATGCCAAATTTTATTTCAGTAGCCTCAGCCGTTTAGGCTCCCTATTCTATACAACAACGGGTTTAGGGGCCATTTTGGATCCAAGATGGCGACTTTTTCAAAATGTCGGATTTTCCTCTTTACCTACTCATGGTCCTACACCTTCATACCAAATTTGGTGTTTATAGCTCCAGTAGTTTGGCCTGTGAGTTTATATGGGTGAGTCAGTCAGTGAATCAGTGAGTGAATCAGTGTCCATGGGGCTATATAGTATGTGGACTCGCCTTGCTTCGCTGGGGGCGCTGCTCCCAGACCCCCGTGGGATCTGCGCTCCCAACGTCATGGTTTGGGGGGCTGCACCCCCATTATCTTAATCAGAATCTCTCTAGCGGGCTGCGTCTTCATAGTACAAATGTAACACTAACCGGGGGGGGGGGGGCTGAACCCCCATATGCTTTTTTCACCATTTGTTGTGAACTACTCCTCATGGTACAACTTCATACCAAATTTTGTTTGTCCAGGCTTAGTGGTTTAGAAAATGGTTCCTCGGGCGGCCATTTTGGATTAAAATGGCGACTCTTTGTTTAACGTTTTATTATATTGTCGTGACTAATTCTTGAAGGTACGTTTTCAAATAAAATTTCATTTCTCTAGCTTAAACGGCGTCGAAAATGATTTTTCGGTCGGCTATTTCGGATCGAAGATGGCGACTATTCTAAAATTTGGTAATATTTTCCTAAACTACTAGCTATGATACATTTTTATGACAAAATTCGTATCTGTAGCTCAAAGAGTGTGGAAAATGGATTTTAGGTCCGCCATTTTGGATCCAAGATGGCGTCTATGGATACATCAGGTAACATTTTCGAAATCTAATAGCAATAGTGTACCTTTATACCAGATTTCATCTAGCTATGCCCAACGGTTTAGGCTGTGTATTCTACAAAACTATGGGTTTGGCGGCCATTTTGGATCCAAGATGGCGTCTTTCTCAATATTTTGTAATGTTTTCTTCTAAACTACTAGTTACGATACACCTTCATACAAAATTTTGTATCTCTAGCTAAAACGGTGTAAAAATGCATTTTAATGTCCGCCATTTTGTATCCAACATGGCGTCTCTAGATACATTTCGTAATATTTTCGTAGCCTAAAGCGATAATGTACCTTCATACCAAATTTCAATTCAATAGCCCCAGCGTTTTAGGCTGTGTATTCTATACAACAATGAATTTGCGGTCATTTTGGATCCAAGATGGCAACTTTTTCAAAATGTCGGATTTTCCCCTTTACCTACTCATGGTAATACACCTTCATACCAAATTTGGTGTTTCTAGCTCCAGTAGTTTGGTCTGTGAATTTATATGGGTGAGTCAGTCAGTCAGTCAGTGAATCAGTGAGTGTCAATGGGGCTATATAATATGTGGATAGATGGATATATATATTTGAGAAAACCAACGATATAGGCTTTTTCGTGTGAATGTTCTCAAAACTTACGCCACATATAAAAAAATGTTGATAGTAACATAATCTCTAGTACCAGTATTGATCCCTTTCGAACATGAAAATTTCGACATTTGAAAAATGGCAGAGATGATGCCTTAAAAACGCGATTTTGTCGGTCGAGCGTACTTTTATATGATCGTTAGTACACGTGTAACGAAAGCTCCCTTGCTCAACTGGAAAAGTTGTCCACATGATATGGTTTTTAACATTAGCGATTGGCTCAACAGATACAGAGTTGGGAAAAAAGAATAACTATATTAGTGGACATGTATACACATTCTAGCTGCATACGCAAATGCGTTGAATAACGTTGTGACGTCACCAATGGAAGAAGTTGAAAAGTTTTATTGAATATCTCGCGTTGTAAATGAGCTATCGATATGAAATAAACAATGATTTGGTTAGGTAAAGAAGTTGCAACTTCCAATACAAAACAAACTATTGATAAAGTATCACGTGATATAGATTCCAGATACGGCCATCTTGGCAAAATTAACAAATTACGATTTCCGCATTGAAATCCACAAGGAAACGATATTGTAGTCAGCATGACAAGTGAAGCCTGAAATTCGAATCGAACAATGCACAACTTGTCACGTGATATTAGCAGATAATTACATTCCGTCCGTCATATTAGCAGATAATTACATTTCTGACCGTAATTTATGAACTTAATGCATAATATATCTAATTCCTATATAATCCCATGTTAAAAATTAACGAATTTTAGAAAATGTTTTCTTATTTAGAGATGATATACCACAAAAGGAATTCAAATTCGTGTTTGCCATATTAAGTTTGGGGAAAAGCAGGTTGCGCATGGACGACTAAACGAAGCTTAAGCTCTCCAGGGCGCCATTTTGAATTTTTGGAGACAAAAATATCTGCTAGAAAAGTGGAACAAACGACATTTCGTTCAGAATGACACTCCGAGAAATATAGCTATCTCGGATTTTTCAAAATACGTGTCATCACTTAGTTGCGGCGGCCATTTTGTGAAATATTTACATTTTAATATCTTTCGTTATAATGGTCATATCATGATGGATTAAACATTATCTTCCTCTGCAGTGCATCGTAAAGAAGAAAATTCCAATCAGAATAGCAAAAATCTATGACTTCAGACACTGAAAACCCCATCTTGATATATTTATCGACAACTAATGATGGTATCAATATGGAATAAACAGTGTAGTGTTGAGGTAATCATAGTTCGCATGTATGAGGAAAGTAGCCACCAGTAGTGCAACCCACAAAAATACAACGCAAAGTGCTTATTTTACTCTAAAAATACCGTTTTTGCGAGATTAGGCACCGCCACTGAAAAGCGAATTTTCAACGAAAACGATTTTTTTGCGCTACGACGCATAGTTTCCCAGATATCGGCGTTTAAAGTTTTTCAGCATTTTTCACTATCAAAATCATACAAAAGCATAAACAAGTTTAACCAATTGCATAATATTTTCCTAATCTAATAGTAATGAAGTGCTTTGGCAACCAAATTTGCTTTTTTGTAGCTCCTGCGGTTTAGGCTGTGTACAATGTGTTTTGGGCTGCCATTTTGAATCCAAGATGGCGACTTTTTCACCATTTTGTAATATTTGTCTAAACTACTAATGCTCATGTAGGATTATGCCAAATTTCGTATCTCTAGCACAAACGGTATGGGAAATACGTTTTACGGTCCGTCATTTTGGATACAAGATGGCGACTTTTAAAAAAATTGAAAATATCCTCGTAATCTAATAGTGATAATGTACCTTCATACCAAATTTGATATCAGTATCCCCAGTCGTTTCTGCTGTGTATTCTATACAACAATGGGTTTGGGGCCATTTTGGATCAAAGATGGCGAATTTTTCAAAATGTCAGATTTTTCCCTTTGCCTTCTCATGGTCCTACACCTTCATACCAAATTTGGTGTTTATACACAAAATTGAAGTGGATGTATAGCTCCAGTAGTTTGGCCTGGGAATTTATATGGATGAGTGAGTGAATCCGTCAGTGACCATGGGGCTATATAGTATATGGACTCGCTTTGCTTCGTAGATGGCTACAACCTTTGGGAGGTGAATTTTGACACCCAAAAAAGGAAAACAGTTCATATAAACATGTTTCGAGTTCCCTTCGCTTTCGACATACAGGGTTTGTAACTTGGAGCCCCAAATCGACTCCTTGCAATAGTAAATACAATGAATATTTTGCCATAAATCTTAAACGACAAACTAAAAATAAACTTAGTTGTCGGAAAGATATTTGTGTAGATACACTGGATATTAGGAGTTAAAAATGATGCCATCAGGTGGTCGGTGCTGCCAACCTGGTATATAATTTATTTTTTCAAACGGCAGTACGTCAGTTTATTGGATATGTGGTATCATCTATTGACGGTAGATAACATAATTTTGTGAAGCACAGAACACAGTGTTTCAAACTGTAAAAGTTTGTCCCTCTTTTTGAAGAAACGTTGCAAATTTTCATGCTTAACTTGGTGTAACAATCACAGTTCGCAACACTGCGTTCTTTGCTTCACATGTGTTGTTTACCACCAATAGAGACATATCCAATAAACTGATGTAGTGCCTTTTTTTGTAAAAAAAAAGTGATATACCAGATTGACAACACTGACTATCCGATGGCATCATTTCTTAACTCTTAATACCCAATGTACCTATACAAATAACTTTTCGAAAACCAAATTTAATTTTAGTTTGTCGTTTAAGATTTATGGCGAAATATTCATTGTGTTTACCATTGCAAGGGGTCGACTTTGGGCTCTAAGTTGCAAACCCTGTATCTCGAAAACGTCACGGAATTCTACCCATGTTTATATGAACTTTTTCTTGTTTGAATGTCAAGAATTCACATCCCAAAGTTTGTAACCATCTTTTTTTTACACCCTGTATACAGAAGTTGCAGGTGGAGCATGTCTGGCAAATAAGAGATATGTGTTCGATTGGCAATTCATTGGTAAAACGAGCCTATTTTGAAACTGTAAACATAAATAAAATCTAAAACGAGCTAAGTAGTGTTTTTATAGAAGGAACCAAAACACTCCGTATAAAATCAAATGTACCTTAAAGACTACCAAAAATAGAGTCAAAGTCATAGTTTCTCCCAACCCTCTGAGATCTAGGGAAAACAAATGGATAATACTAAGCGATTGAAAAGAATCTGCCAGATTTAAAGTCAGAGTCATAGTTTTCCTCTCCCTTTCAGACAATGAGGATCCAGTGGTAACGGCTCATCTCTGTCTGACTTGAAGTTGCTGAGATATACAGGGGACAAATGGAGAATACTAAGCAATTGAAAGGAAGTTACCACTTTCAGAGTCAAAGTCATAGTTTACCCCACGCTTGTAAATCATAATGAATCCAATGGTGTATGGCTTATCTATGTTTAACTTGTAGATACTAGAATCTACAAGGGAACGGTCAGCAAACAGGACAAGCTGTACTATATACTGTATAATTTTCTATTCACTGGAGCTCATACGGGCTGCTAAAATATGTGTTCAATTATTCAGTGGAGAACTTTGGTTATCACCAGTTGATTCCAAAGAGAAAACGTGTTATCAACTACGTAGCTTTTGCTGCGATTATGACAACCTCCTCAACTCAGTATTGCTACAAATTTTATAATGGTATTCACAAATAACTAAGTCTGTAGCCAACTAAGAATTAAAAGCCACTAACAAAGAAAAAGAAGCATGAAAAAAATCATTATTTTATTATTATTAGCGTTATTCATAGGACATGTTGGAGATCCGTTCTTCTTTCATTTCTTAGCGTGGTCACTGATGGTCACTTGTATGGAAACTTGGCCACTGATTGCATTTGATTTACCAATCAATATTTCTCTGCATGTTTAATTCATTAGTATATCTGAACTAAGATTACAATATTATAAAATACTTATTAATTGCGAAAATAACTAAAGTTTTTCTCCTTTTAACAGTCCATCTGCATTGCCTGCGCCTGCATTGCCTGTACCTGCTTGGCCTGTGCCTACATTGCCAGCACCTACATTACCTGGACTTGCATTTCCAGCACCTGCGTTTCCTGCACCTACATTGAATGCTGGAGGTAGACAGCAAAGAAATGAACCAGATCAGCGCTGCATAATACGCTTCGCAAAACTATCACCAAATGCCTGTTACCCAAGTATCTCTCAAAAAGGTAAAGATGTAACTATCAACATAAGATCTGCATCCTTTTATGCCATTCCGCCATTTTATTCTTCATTTCTACGTACGGATTTGGCATTATCTCTGCCACTAGAGGTAAGATTTGCGGGCCAGGAACCACTTGTGCCTGAAGGCTTTCCATACATCATCACAATTATGCCGTATTACCTCATGAACAACCCATCATTTACGGATTTCACACCAATCATCAGAAACCTTTCTGAAAGACCAGTGGTGGTGAATCGTGGAGACGTGATTGGAATCCTTCATTACGAAGCGGATGGAATCGTAGGATTAGTAGAATATCCGTTGTGTGAAAACTACATGTTGTAACGTACATTTTGGCGTTGTTAAAGAAAGAATCCGGTTTCTTTCGATAAAAGTAAGTTTTACGATATTTTTATTTTCATAGAGCAGTCACTCCCAAATTTCTGTCCGCGGATTCTGGAGTGAGCGACGTTCTCTGTGAGGGTTCCCAAACAAAAATATATATTAATTGTACAACTATATTCTTACGTCATGTGCTAAATTGAGGAACTTATTTTCATAACTGCACGTGTTCAGTGGGGCAAATTTTGCAGTAGTCGTAAGAAAGTTTATTTCTCTGGGATATAAGATACCAAATATGTGCAAGGCCGGGAACAAAATAAGAATAAGGGGCTGACAAAGGGAGGCAAGTAGCATTGAAAATTGCTTTAAAAGTTGGTGTTCATCTTTAAAGTTACTTCAGAGATCTGTATTACAGTAAAAAGATCACTCTTTCAGTAGTACTTGCAAAAGCGCTAAAGACTTAGTTTTGCAAAATAAAATGGCAAGCAGTTGATATAATTGGAGGTTCTTGGCTTCTAACTTACAACCATCTATTGGCAAAGAATACATTTTTTATTGTTTCAAACCACATAATTTTGTTTACTTCGATTGTTTCTTCTATAACTTCAACTGAACTTCTAAAAGTGAAGCCCACGAAACGTATGAATTAACTAGTACAGATTTGACATTGAAAAATATAATATAACACGAAACATAAGACACAAAATATTTATGTTTTGTGTTACATATATATCAAGTTATAAGGTACCTTGAGGTAATAACGTCAAATTTAGACCCAGTCACTTTTCGTGAACAATGAGTGAAGTGTTGGTTCAACTAAACGCAGGATACGATACAGTAGAGTTTGAACTATAAACAGAAGCCCAGAACCTGAACTAAAGTCTACAAACATCTCCTGTTTGGGACCGCAAAGAAAAAATGCATTATGGCGTTATTACCTAGACACGTGGGTAATAACGCAAGCAGTTAAGGGGTAATAAGTCTATATTCAGAAATGTATTAGAAATTAGTGAAATTACATGTACACACAACAATATTAGAATCTAATTACCTGATTGAAAATAGTAGAATGGATGCTGTTTGGATAAAGACATGGTGCGTTCCATTAGTAATGTAAGCAAATTTATAAAATATAATTTATTGAACATATTCGTACAATTAGTAAAAGATCTTCGAAGTAGCATCCTCCTGTGTCTATACACTTCTGGAGGTGGTGTTTCCAGGCCTGGAAGGCATCTTGGAAGGCCTTCTCCGGGATGTCCTTTAGATCCAATGTAACAAGGGTCTTGATGTTTTCAATCGTGTTCCAATGTTTCCCTTCCAATGTTTCCTTTTAAGCGAGGAGCAAAACAAAGTCTGCCTGGACACAGGTCAGGAGGACCGGTGATAACTGAGTTTAAGAAATATTGGATCATTTTCACACATTTCCAAGAGTTCTTAGCACCGGAGCACTCGCATGTCCTATTCTTCGTCGGTCAACACTTTCGGGACCAGTTTGGTGAGCACCTTTTTCATGTTCAAATCTTCGGTTACAATGCTATAAACGGTTGTTTCGTCATGTTTAGAGTATCTGTTATCAACTGAAGGCTCAATCGTCGGTCAGAATTCAAACAATTACGCACACGCGTCACATTTCCGTTGATTCGGGAGGTTGATGGACGTCCACTGGGGGGTTCGTCGGAGACATCCTCTCGGCCTTCCTTGAACGACTTGTGCCATCGGAAAACTTGTGATCTGGACAAGTAATCACTCCTAAAGGCCTGCTAAATTAATGGAAACGTTTCGTTGGCGGACTTCCCAAGTTTAATGCAAAATTTGATATCTTCACAGAACGATCCATCGCGCCGTGTTACGTAACCTCAAAACGGGGTTCGTGGGAAAGCACGTCCTAATTCTCCGGCAGCCCGGAGGCGACTGAGACCAGGCGAGTTTTGAAGCTAACACAACCCTGCACCTAGCCAAGCAGGTTAGAAAGCACTACGGTGTATCGTCACGTCAAGAAAAAAATGGTCTCATTTTTTATGGAACGCACCTTGTACACAATTAGTTTTTATGGGTTATAAATTGACGTTGAAAGGGAAAATTACTAATGAAACATTAACATTAACTTGTGAAAATACTTTGGAAATAGTCAAAATTTCTAAGTAATAATTAGTACCACTTCAATGTAATGTATTATAAGCAAATATTATTAAATATTTTTTAAAAAGCGTTCGTGAAAACCTTTTTTGATTAGTTCAAGTCACTGCTGGATAAGTGGAATGACAATACTAATGTACAGCAAAGATGCAGTTAAAAATTGATTTTCAGAACATTTTCATCCAGTTGGTTTCAATAGTGTATTAAATGTACAAACCTGTGTAATGTGTTCAGAAATGATATTTTTTTAACAGTCAATGCCTCATAAATTTATTTATTTTTCATGCAAATTTGTAATTTATTTGTATAAATATATGTTGTACATTAATGTATCCTGGTTGTTTTGAATAAAGGGATATGTAGTTAAATTTGGTGTATTGTCTGAAGTTAACTGTGGTTATTTTAAAGTTACTTAAGGTTCTCTGAAATTAAAATCAAAGCTTCTTTTTTGTAACATAAGATAAATGTAGGATATTTCCTCCCATTCGCTGGAACTTTATCACATTAGCAGTTACTTTAAAAATGTATTTACAATGTTTGTTTTGTAAATACATTTTGGAAATACAAATATATTTTGTAAATACATAAGACAATAACAAATTCAATAATAATGCATACAATAATAAACATTGAAAATACATTTCAACGTAGCGATGAAGTTCTGGCGAGTGGGATTAAATATCCTACATTAAACATGCTACAAAGTACTTAGTTTTACTTCAGAGAACCTTAAGTAAGTTTAATATGCAATTAATTTTGATGAGGTGTTCTCGTTCCAAGTAAGTAGATAATTTGCTGAAAGACATACATCATCTGCTTACAATGGCAATCCCCGAATTCACATATTAGTATTAAACTGAAACTTTCACATTTATTGAACGTGGGGAGAGTTAAACATGTGTAAAGTAACTAATTTAGCAACTTTATATAACCGGAGTTGTAAGAAGTTTCGTGATAGTTCCTGAAAGCTATGTAGTGTATTGTATAACACATGTAAATTGGTGTCTTCCCTCGAAGTATACGAAAAAGTCATCTCGGCACGGTTTTCACTTACCCAAGCAACAAACTGCTGTTTACCTGTCTTTGAATATAGTACAGTCGCATCCATTAAAACACAACTTCAGATTTTAAAAATCTGTAAGGAAAGTAGGTCACTTCAAATTGTGATTCCCCTTTTCCCTCCTGAAGACAAGTTAGATAGAGAACATAAATTCTCATAACGATAAGGAAATACTAGCTGCAAGTGGAAATGACTCTCCACTCCGGACATGAAGGGATTTGCGAGTATAAAACAAAAGAAAATACTGCTGCTGATTGTAGAAACCTTTTCTATTTTAATACTTACTAGTGTACCTGTGCTGCTCCGCAGCATTTTAAAATAAGGGAACTGGATAGATACAAAGAAAGGTAATGAAGTATTAGGGGAGAAGAATGTTGTAAAATAAAGGACTAACACAGAAGAGAAAATAATATCGTAAATCAGTAATTATTATAGAATCAAAAATATA
>JAGDQP010075887.1:0-10114 GCA_022664845.1 Lepisma saccharinum
ATAAAATGAAATTTAATAAAAGTTGTGATTTATAATTTTAAAAGAGGCCACTAAAAACTAGGATGTATATAAACCCACCAGGGCAGGATGCACACCGAGCGACAGGTGTGCAAGGGGAAGAGGGAGCGTCCGAAGGGAGCTGGGCGGCGTTAGCCGCGGGAGGGGGCGCAGCCCCCTTGTTAGCGGTGGGTATAAGCAAAAGTACTGTTTACTCAAAAATTCTGTTTACGCAAAGTTTTGTGCCGTCCCGTCCCGTCCCGTCGTTCCTCTTGCAAATTAACCTTCGAGGTTAATAGCTTAAAGCAACGACGGAAAACCGTCGTTGCTCCAGACACGTCCTAAAATTAAAATACAATAAATGATCGTATCTTAATGTGGCAATACTTACCCTAAACTGGATGTTTCTAAAACTTTCATAATATATTCATCTCATCATTCGACATGGCAAAAAGGACATGCATACACATGTGTTTACTTACCACACAATACACACAGACAAAATGTAATACATACACTCAATGTTACATTTTCCTCACACTTGAACTTAGTAATATATTGCTACTCTGCTTTGTTGAGAAGATAGAGTAGAGGAAACGCGCTGGGCATTTCAATGCGAAAGTGTGTCAACATAGGTTCAAAACCTGCTCTAGCTAAACATTTTTTACAAAGAGATCGTGAATAATCTAATCATAACTTCTCATACAAAACGGAGAATATTTCCGATTGTAGAAAGAAGCATCTGAGTCATTGTAGGTAGGAAGACGATTTACGAATGTTGGTTGGAAAAGTTCAAATCAAGCCTCAGGGGGTTACCAGGACACGTCATTGATCTGAAGGATAAACTTTTCATGTTATTAGTCTTAGAAAGAAACACTGTAGCATTTGTTAAGCACGTGCTGGATAGAGGTAAGTGTGGAGAATCGCTAGCGTGCTGGACTGCAAATTTGAGAACCTGGGTTCGATTCTCCACCAGCTAGTTTCTTTTTCGCATAAACTGAAGTATTCAAAGAGATCTTCATCTCCCGCTGGACAACGTACGAGTTACGAAGCATCACTGGCGAGAATCAGAGTTAACAATGTGTGTTCTTTAGCGCAATGATAATATACTTTTCATGTTTTTCATTGATTTTTCTCTCTCCCTCTCTTTCTTGATGTATTGTTATCGTGTCTTCGCTGCTTCTTTCTCTTCTTCTTCCTCTCCCTATCTCTATTCATCTTTATTTATTTTCTCTTACGTTACACATATACTCTCTCTATTTTAACGTGTTCCAGAGCCAATTCCGGGCCACTTTCGATGACCCGATGATAGGGCCTGACCCAAACATAAGTGACCCGGTAACCCGATTGACCCGATCTGGATAATCTATTTAACTGGGAATTTCGGCGTCGTATTTTTCGTGTTTTAGGGGTAACTACTCCCGTCCTGGTTATCCTCTGGGTTATCAGATCTACATCGAACCACCGTGTCCGAATGCGTTCGCATTTTACACCCGGCGACACAGTCCAAAACTTGACCAGCATACTCGAGAACCGGTGACCCGTTTCAGCTCTGCCGTGTTCATTCTATCTGTTCGAATTGTTATAAAAACAGGTAACGGTACGGCACTTTTAACATTACCTGCGAACTTTAAATTAACCGGTGCAATTAACTCCTACTTCATTAGTGTCGTAATTATTAGAACCTTATATTCGCAATAGGTGGAATATATAGTGGGATGCCCAGAACAGATAAATTTTAAGACATGAGTAGAAAATGGCCCCCTTTTTTGGCCATTTCAAGTAAAGAATTGTTTTTATATTAGTTTGGCACCAAATTCGTTTCCATCCTCTAATTAATCAACCTTACATGTGTTCCTTTTTTCACATTGGCAATGTGGAACATGTAAGGTTTAATATGCCTATAAGGAACATGTTAATTTTGCTTTTGAACATTTGTAACTTTTCGTTTTCATACAGATAAGGATTTATAATCTTGGCTATTTCTGATAGAAATTAAGAAGAAAAATTATCATTCATTCATATTCTTTTTATGTTCAATTTGCATTAGTAGTCTGGAATAGAATGTATAGCTTACTGTATCTACTGGGTTAGTTACAATCAGTGATTCGGTGAGACCCCGGCCACTGTTGGGGGGTGTCGACCCCAAACTACCCCAACGTTAACATTTTTATGGTCAATAGTTAATAGACACAGTGCAGAACTACATACACCCTCCCAATTTTGACTTTACACCCTCTCCAATCTGAAACTACTGGCAGAATCCCTGATAACAATGTATTCCGAACCAGTACGTTCAATGAGCCCCACCGCAATTTGCAACCGAACCCCGCGCAAACAAAGCATGTGTGTTACACTTTTGACATTATCCTATATGTGTCTCAAAACTCTGTAGTTGCACTGGAAATCATTAGTATTTAATCTGACCACGAAGTTTGGTCGCCATTTTGAAAGTGATGACTTAATGAATTTTTTAAGCACCCGTCACTATATTCGAATAGTTCTGAACACATATAAAATACAAAAGTCACTTCTATCTTGCTGTTAGATTTGTGGGAACTGAACTTTATAGTGTGGGAACTGAACTTAATCTTTTTTACTAAGTTCAAATTCCATACTTTTATCTTTACTTCTTCTTCTTCTCTCTCCCCCCTCTATCTCTCTCATTTCTTTGCCTCTGTTTAACAGACATCCATTGGTTTCAATGTTTCATTGTATGTTTCAATTTCTCCCTTCATCAACTTCTGTATATTGATTCGTCTCGCTTTTATTCTTTCATTTTATTGCTACTAATACACGTCTATTTTGAAAACAAAAAACAAAAAACGTGCTCATTCTCTTTGTTGATTTTAGTATGGACGAGACGAAGGAGGACGTGTCTGTTTAACGGACACGATTATGGGATAAGAAGGTGGCATTTGGGTTGCCTAGCTGCACGGCGTTCGCTGTCGCAATTTTTTTGATGCGAAGTGTACCTCAGCAGACAACAGACCCAGCTTTTCTTTTTCCTTTTTGAATCTTTGAACGCTATTGGTTCCATCTGGAAAATACGGGAAGGTCTGAGTTGAAAAGAAATCCGTTGAACAGTCACCTATATAAGTGAAAGCGTCTCTTTTGTTACTCTCTCTCAAAGCAGATACAACCAGCAAGGTCTTATCTTGCTCGCTCGTCGCTCGACGGCTTCAGGTGTTCAATCAGAGTCGTCAATGACCACGCAGAATAAGGTAAATTGCAATTTTCAAATAACTTCGGGAATTCTTACACATGTAAAGTGACCCCAGTTATAAGTTAAATTCGTAGAAAGTTCTTATTTTTATTTGAAACCCATTTTTTAATGATCAGACTTAAAGTAGACTGTAGTTATATATCTGAACAGCTCATAAACAAAAAAAGAAAATAATCGAAGAAAATTGATAATTTCGGAAAAGAATCTACATGCCTCCAGATTAATGGAGAGAATGAGTTAGTTTCAGATATATAATACACGTAAAATTTCCAAGGTTGTTAAACACGGTTCGGTAGAATAGAAAACGTTCCCAGCCGGTCCCCTTGAACGAATTATTGCAAGTTATGTCTGATTTAAGCTATTCACCGTAAAATCCACTCAACCTATGTACGTTAAATTCAGGACAGGATCGCCTTCTTACCAATACCTCTGCGAATCCATAAACTCGTATACTGAGAGCATTATTTTCAGTTGATTAAGTAACTAGTTCGATAAATGATATTAGAGTAAATAATCTGCTGAGATACTTTTCGTGGCAAATCTCAATCCATCAAGAAGAAGCTGATTTATTTTTGTTATTCATTATCTATATACCAATACACTTATTTCTTGTCATATTCAAATTTTAGTCAAGTATTCTCATTAACAAGCAAATATTGAAATAGAGTAACCTGCTCCTGTTATGTTCACGATCTTCTAAAGCGTTCATGCAAAACCGAGATCGTAATCTTCGGTTCTTTACCTGTGCGATTCCTGAATTATTATTATTACTATTATTCGAAAAGCGAGGTTAAAAACCTTCGCCGAAAATAGAAACAGTAGCATCTTGTAGATGCCACCAGACGCTTAAGTGTCATTTTATTTATTTTATGTTTTTTCTTGGTCCTCCGTAATCCGTGTACCGCAAAGTATAGAATTCAGGGTCATTATGTACCCTACAGACACAGCCGAATATTATTTATAAAAGTCAAAATACGACGGTATAGAATTAAGCGGATACGTAGTTATTCCCCTATCCTTTAAACAGAAAACATATGGGCGTAAGGAACACAAATAACACAAAGAGAAAATCAAAACAGAAGAAAACATTTCCAAAAGAGAAAAAATCACTAAGCTGTGGTGAGATCGAGCCCTTAGAACACTTAGAGCACTTAGAACAACTCTTCAGTGCTTTATCTACTCGACCGTACTGCCAGATACTCTAAGACAGCGACCAAGTTGAGTGCCGCTGCAGGCTACAGCTAGTACTGATAATAAATTATAAGTTCCTGGCCAGACATGCCAGGATTTGACAAAGTGGGCCCAGCCCAATAAAATTTAGTGGGATTTTTGGGTTGGGCCAACTTTAAAACCCAATGGGTTTTTCATTAAATTTTGTTTTTAAATTATTACTTTTAGATCGTTAGAATACAATCACTACTGTCATTATGACTACAATAATATTGCTATGTAAAGTTTACAACATCTTGTGATATTGAAATACAAGGAAGTATTCGAGTTTACTCAGGACTTTGTTAAGATCCTTTTCTTCATTACAGCATTCACTTGGTGAAACAAGAGAAACCCTGGAAAACACCAGTCAGAATAGTTGGCCGCGGGTTTCGAATCCACGTGCCAAGCCATTGCCGATTCTAAGTCCGCGAGGTTACCGCCTGCACCACAAGCACTGGGTACTCCGTCTGTTGTGGTCTGGTGATTATAGTTTCGGAAGACCAAGTGACACTGGAAGGGTTGACCATCAATTCAGACCCTGCTCGGGGCGCGGTGGCTCAGTGGTAGAGTTATTACCTATGGTGCTTGGGCCCTTGATTTGATCCCAGTTTGTGGTATTTGTGATGAAATACATGAGTTTTCTCGAGATTTTCCCGTTTCCTCCCACTTTCTCTTATCATCATCCATTCGGCAGCCAAAATTTATTTTATAAAAACTTCTAAGAAATAAAAAAAGCGACTTTGGTGGATCAGTTAGATCATCCTGAATGATGTTCTTTCTTGTTTTCATCAGTCGCACCTGTGGATGGCGGAATGTCTTGGGCCCTGAACCACGCCGTAGCTTGAATCTAGTGCACACATACCTTGAAGTGAGGTCATCCTCATACAGAACAGGCCCGCTTCAAGCCTCCCGACTCCACAGTAATGACCAAAGATCATTTTCGGCAAACCTCACTCACCCTCACGTTTCAATTACGTCCTCACCTTCACAACTTCGATCAGCCCTCACTCTCACGTTGCAACTTTGCCCTTACCCTGATACCTTCGCTAAGCGTGGCCGCGGTGCCTCCATTACTAGAGCTCTCACCTCTGGTGATATGGGTCGTACGATCGATCCCTACTCATGCCATGTGGGCTTTGTGGTGGACAAACACCATGAGCGTGGGTTATCTCGGAGTGCTCCTGTTTCCTCCCAATTTCTTCATTTCACCAATTCTTCCCATCATCATCCATCCGTTCTGAACCAAAGTTGCCTAAAGGACTTGAAACTAAAATTCAAATTCGTTCAGCTTTCACCCTCACGTTGCAACTTTGCTCTCACTCTCAAGCAGTGAGGCTGAGGTCCTCCCTCATTAGTACCACTCTCGCGATGTTGAACAGCTTTGAATTTAACAATAGGCGTAAAATATTAATTTCTCTGAGAGGGCGAGTAGTATAATTGTGCGATATACTACTTCGTGTATTTCAAACTTTTCCTTTCATTTCCCTTTCACTTAAGACAAAGGTGTTCAACCTCTGAAGCGTGTTCCTCATGAGGGCGGGTCTCACCCTCACACTCAGATCTTCAATCAGCCAAACTTCCACAAACTCTTAGTCTTCCGTTCCAACTTTGCCCTTACCCTCAAGCGGTGTGGGTGATCATTGCTTTTTTTAAATAGTTTTTTCAAACCTTGCCACTTTTGCAGGCACTTTTGTTTTTAAGAAATGTAAAGAACGTTTCCTCTTTTTATCTTTCTATATTCTGAACAACCGGCAGAATTCTTTTGCAACGGAATGCCGATACTTGAGTTACATAAATTCCAGATTAAAATCGTCGGAAAATTGCTGGACCCCAACCTTTTCCCGACTACTAGGAAGTGAGTGGACTTGGCATATTTCCCGAGCATCAAGAATAGACGGGGCCCCGCTCTTTTCTCACCATCAAGAAATGGACGGGGAGCCACCCTTCACTAACATAAGCAATGGTCGGGGGCCCATCTTTTTCTCCCCATCAAGTGTTGGGAGATGGTTGGGGGTTCGCCTCTATGTCGGCAAGTCAGAGACCGACGGCGTTCCTGAAATGGCATGACGAACAAACGCCACTTGTGGCTGCACACTGACCTTGCCCCATCTACTTCCTGATTACTGGTTTGGGTGGGTTATGCCTATCCCCGACGGCGGCTCGACCAACATTTCCGGCCATTTGTTGTCTTAGTTGCCATTTGGCTCGCTGGATCAGTGTAAGTGGAGTTCCTCCCCTGTCGTACTATGCAAGTGAAAATGTGGTATCTTCAAAGAGATCACAATTTCTTTCTCTGAAGCAGTCAGATATAGCGCTGTAGTTATTTGTAATCTTTAGACCTACCAAAAGAGTGTCTACATTTAAAAACTCGTTTGCTTGAATTACATCCCTTTATTTCCATGGTGTTCTAACATGGTCTTTATTCAGAAATGTAGAATGTCGTGCTTAAATATCTAATAAAGAAACTGCAATTTAGTGTGAAGGAAGCCTTGTTAGTAGTCAACTCACAACCAAAATTGCAACTTTTATTTCTAATTGGTTTGATCAGCGCAAGCGGATTATGTGTGTATATTCAGCTTCATATTACTACACTGTTTTATAGGCACAATTTTGACTTCAACGAACAACTTTTTCTTAACAAAACAACTAGAAAATGAAACTTGCAATTTGTACTGTGATTTGAGCACATAGAAAGCTTCCTCGAGACCAAATTTCAGAATTTTTCATGATGACTCATTTGAGATATTTTAGCTCCAAATCCGGCATATTTCCTGTAGCAAGAAAGCGCTGACACTCAACGCCGTGGATTTGTTTACACAATCATCCTGTTGATAGTGCTAAATATGGCAAGAGCACAAATTCTTCCCCAAAACACGATGACCTTGGTGAAGATACCACATTCGGATTTGCATCGTATGGCGAAGAAAATCCGCTTGTACTGACCAAAGCATTACGAAATAAAAGTTGCAATTTCTACTGTAAATTGGTCCCATAAAATTAAAGCTTCTTCGACACCACATTTCAGATTATTGGCTTACACTACAATGTAAATATAAGAATATTGTTGACTAGTGGTATCTGTGTTGTAAACCTAAAATGCAATCATTTAGCCGATGGTATACTCATTCACAAAATCGAGATAAAAGAAATAAATATACCTTTTACTATCGGTGTCTCTTAGAGGCACAAACAGACGCAATTCAAAATCGCGCCTTAATAAAATTAGTGTAAAAATATAAAGTGCTGCTCTTAACATATCACCGTAAGAAACATTATGAGTATATCCAGACTAGTAAAGTTCAATTTTTGACCCGAGTGAATATTATTCAGTGGCCCATTTATTACATGAGGTAAAACGTAATAAAAACACTTAATAACACGTATTTATGACATGAATAATAGACTTCACGAACGTTATGATGGCATCCGCAATGTATTTGTGGAAAACTATACGGCAGCCTTCCAACCTTATGATGCCCCTGCCAGTGCTTTTGAAACTGGTCAATACGTTCCTCATTGTATAACTCCAGAAATAAATCAAGCTCTGTTAGCGCCGTACACCGCTGATGAAGTCAAGGAAGCGGTAAATAAAGCTAATAGCAAAGCCAGCCCCGGAATTGATGATATTTCGCCGGGACTGTATCAACAATGTTGGCCTATCATGGCACCTACTCTTACCCAGTTTGTAAACCAATGGATGAACGAGCCGGCATCTATTAAACGACAATCACCTGCTGTGATGATTTTTATACCGAAAGTTCCACAACCGCTCGAAATCTGCCACTATCGACCCATATCCTTAATGGCGACAGATGTAAAGATAATTAGTCGTTGTCTTATAAACCGACTTAGTAAATATGCATTGGAGTTAATTATCCCCCATCAATATGGTGGTGGCCCTGGTAAAAATCTTTTCCAAATACTATTAACGCTTCGAGATTATATCGCAGTAGCACACAATCATAAAATTGCTTCTCATCTCCTCCATCTTGATTTTGTTTCGGCATTCGATAAAATTTCCCATACGTATTTGTGGCATATTCTTCAAGAGTACGGCGTGGCAAGGGAATTCATACAACATCTACAATATCTGTATAAAGACGCTACCACCGCAATGATGTTAAATAATCATTTGTTGCCTGCGCTGAAGATGCAAAGAGGGATCCGCCAAGGTTGTCCCAGTAGTTTATTTTTATATGCGGTGGCCTTATCCCCACTTTTGTATAAATTACAAAGTGAGTTACACACAGCTATGGGCCCTCCAATGCACCAAAAAGTGTTTGCATATGCCGACGATGTGTGCTTAGTAGTGAATAGTGTAAAAGGTTATCGTGTTAACCAGGAGTATACTGATATCTATGCAAAGGCTTTAGGGTCGGTACTTAGCAACCGGAAAACGAAAGACTTGGTAATATATGATACTGAAGGACAAATTGATATGGAATTTGTGCGAGTTAATAAACTTAAAGTGTTAGGTATTTGGTTTGCAAGAAATTGTAAAGAAATGATTTTATATAATTATAAATTATTAATCGCGAAACTCCAACAATTAAGTCAATTATATAAATATCGTACATTGAGCGTGTTATCACGAGTGAAATATATTAATATTTATTTATTGTCAAAGATATAGCATGTAGCTAATGTGTTACCAATGTCGAATGTTCTTGGTAAACAAATCCAATCCCAATGTGGCTGGTTTCTTTGGTTTCAACACGTCTATCGAGTTCGCTATAGTGACCTGTGTTATGGATATGGTCTTGGGGGACTTAATCTGCTGAATGTGTATGATAAGGCACAGAGTCTGTTGATCCGAAGAACTATACAAGTTGTGGACTTACTACCCCTACTCCTTTCAGCACAGTTACTTTTGACCTTCATAGAACACTACTCATCGGAATTCCCCTTGGCGTTGTATGACCTACCTCAAGGTTTCAGACATTACAGTGTCATTCTCAGTTTTGTGTTGTGTGAAAAAACAAACATAAACGAACCAACTAGTAAACAAATTTATCAAATGTTACGAAGTAATGCTCCTACTCATCGATTATATAATCAAGAACCATAGAGTTGGCACATAATTTGAAAAAATATGCATGCCCCCTTCTTGACTGCACAACAACGAACGCTATGGTATTTGTGGATACATGATGCTATTGACACTAAAGATAAAAGATACAGACATCGTTTTAGTGAAGACAATAAATGTACCAAATGTGCAAATATTGACACTCTAGAACATCGACTTACGTCTTGCATATTATCTAAACAACCTTGGGATTAGTGCAGAAGACTGTTAAGTTTTATAACAAGAACTTCTCCAAATAATATACATTACCAACTTATTAGGAGGCCTAAGTTTAATTATTATCCAAGAGTTAAAAATAATGCTCTAATTTGGTATATAGCGCAGCTTTTAAGTTATATTTTGGGTAATTATGATGTGTTAGAATTTCAAGATTATTTAATGATGCAATATAGAACGATACAAACTTAAACTAAACATAAATATTTTGCTAACTTTATAACGAATACTTTATAGAAGCAATGTTTGGCATACTGATAGTGTTTGTGTTAGTGGTGGTATTGTGGGTTTACATATAATAGTTGCATATATACCACATAAAATTGTCATGTATATATATATATATATATACCACATAAAATTGTCATGTATAT
>JAGDQP010075888.1:0-10114 GCA_022664845.1 Lepisma saccharinum
TTATATTGCTCCGAATATTAGAATAGGCACGCTACTCTCAGAAACCTAGAACTTTATCCTTCCTCTAATCACAGCAAATAAAATAAAACTAATAAAATGAATACCAAGCAAGACAAATGCTTCTTTTCCTAGCATTATCGGAAGTTTGCCTTTCCATCTTTGTAAATAAATATATGGAAATAACTCCTTAACAACAAATTTCCAAGACCAAGAAATAATAATAAAAGGCAGTACGAACCATCTGCGACATTAAATGAATTCAATTCAAGCGTACTTTTGAAGCGTATCCTTCCCGTTGCCTACTTTGTGCACACTCAGAAATACACGAAAATTAACGACTTATAAGACAATGACAAAAAGATAGAACAGCGAACGGAAAAATTAACGTAACAGCAAACGGCATCATAATTACAATTTTCCACATCGCAAATAATAGAAAAATAATAAAACTTATGTAAACTTGACAACAACACAATTTCAGAATAGAAAAACCAAAATCACAAATAACAGAAAAACAACTTACGTCTAAATCCGCGACCTTCTTCGGGCGTAGACCTCTCTGTACCTTCTGACCCCGGAGTACCGGTACCTTCACGTTCTTCAGACATTTGTGCGTCTGAACTTTCTTCTTTTACAACAGGGGCTAAAGGGGGAGATGTTGAAACACTCGCAGGAGAGCTAGAGTCTGCTCTTTGTTGTTGCGATTGTCCGTTCAAAAAACTACGTTCTTCCCCCACGGAAGAGAGTCCAGTTGGAGAAAATAACGATACAAGGTGATTTGTGGAAGATGATGTTTCGTGATTACCTGTTTCAATCTTTAAACACTTTGATGGAGGAGCAAATGCTGAGGGGAAGCCTTTAACGTCAGGGGCGGTGGACCCAATTGGGCGAAAAGCGCCGGAACCGAAGGGTACTCTCGGATCAAGAGCTGGGTGCAAAAACTGGGGTTGTAAATGATGTAATAGATGAGCAGGCAAACTGGGATAACCGTCCATATGCCGGACACCGAACCCCGCTGCAGTAAATGGGATGTGAATATCTTTCGCCTCTGGAGTCTGCAAAACAGGAAAAAACAGCAAATTAAAAATTTTACAGCGTAACAACATCCTATGATCACAAAACAATGAATATAACCGACAACAGACATGAATATAACCTTGATGCCGACAGAAAAAGAGAAGCAAACTATCATTTAACCCTGTCAAATAACTATTGTGATATTCGGGATCAAAAACAATATATATATATAAAGACATTAAAGAAACAATGATTTGTATTAAGAAGATATGAGTGTATTTTTTATATGTATTGTGTAAATAACAAACCAAAAAATTACGCGAACAGGAACGTTACAAGATACAAAAAACAGCTTTCGCAATAGGAAGGCGTGGTTACTTATACAGAGAAGAAGTATAAAGGGACAAGTAACCGACATCACGCGACCACACGGCAAGTTGAGTTAGATACTGTTATCCAGTAATATTTATTTTCCCCTCTATTTGTAAACAAGTTCAATGATGTTGAAAGCTCGCTTGTTATTCACATTTCTGTATGTTCCGTTTATCCCACTGACTCTCTCCTGTGTGTTCTCCTATGTACTTTGTTGTGTATATATATCCACATCAAATTAAATATCAGTTTCCAAAATATCACAAGAAAAATGAATTGCTTCCATATGCAAATAATACATGATTCAGATAATCAAAATACCTCTCAAATAAATAATTATAAAAATGAGAACTTTCAAACCTTCTTATTATTAAAAAAAGAAAGAAAGAAAATGCTCAGAATCCAAACATCTTAAAATAATAATAATATTCCCGAACAGAAGGAGAAACTTCATATAGAGAAATATGCGGGCTTCGAAATTAAACAACCTAGAAAGAAAGGGCATCCCAACGACAATGTTCAATCAAAGCCATGAAAAGAAACTCTCAATACTACTTTTAGGTTCAGTTACCACGAGAAATGCATGACGAAAATGAGAAACCAACAAATCGCATTTAGCTCCATACCAGAATGTTCCGACATTAACACCTAATATTAAGTAATTTGATAACTACGCACAAAGAGAACGAATTCTGTGAAATGAAATTCATTAAAAAACAGTATTTCAGAAATTACCACAACCAATTAGCATCTTTTCCCCTCACACAATAAAATAATAACCTACGCTCAAGGATAAAAGTAGCATACACAGACCCATGTACTTACCGGGAGACTAAAAAGGGTGTAAAAAAGGAAGGCAATAATTGTGAGGACAGCCAGTAGAACGCGCCTCCACGCCATAATCGACGCACACGGAACATATTATGCTGTAATTGACCACTAACTACTCAACGAAGTTCTAATTAAAGTACGAAAATATCCTTCAATGCAGAATACTCAACGCCTACTTCTATTACGTCGCGTGTTCGAATAATAAGAATACAAAGCCAAAAAAAAAAAAAAAAAAGCCTACCTTCACGTCACGTGAAAGAAACCTATTCCAATGATAAATACCGCTATTACTGCCCATACAAAATAAATGTATCTTACATTACCAATGAGACATACACCTGTATTTCGCAGAACGGCAATGGAGTAAGTTCTACTGATGATGGATGTCCTACCAGCAGCCAGGTCTATGACCCGAAGGACCTTGGGCAAGGAGAACTGATAATGGTTTGCCATTACCCCTCATCGGTTGAAGACATCCAAAGGACGGGAACTACAGTTTTGTATCCCCACCGGGTAATAATACGCAAATGTAGGATTAATGTTCAGGTATATTAAGCAGCTCCACGTTACAACTGACTCTTTCCAACTACTCTCTTCTGTGAACACGCCCCACCGGCGAAACGTTGCGACACTGATATTTCAATGTTATCAATGAATCCATGTGAACAATTCTATATCAAAAAGGTAACTTCTTTAACTACCTTAACGTAGTAATATTGTACGGCCAGAAAAGAAACCGGAAGCTCCAACTTCAAGCTCATCATAAATTCTTACTCTTCCTATATCCTGGTCAGGTGAAGGCTATACATAGGGTTACCATATCACCCGGCTTACCCCAGTCAAAGTTAAAAAAAAAGACACTAAGTTCACCCAATTTTCTCCCTCTGGCATTGCCCGCAATCTACTGTAGTAGTTTTCACTGTTCTTACCACTACAATTACCAGTTTCCTACTTAAACTGCAATGGTGGTGTGAATTTTTTAATTCAATAAGGTAATTAATACTGAAGAATGAAAAGTATGTGACTGGGCCGGGGATCGAACCCGGGACATTTGGGTTACCGTCCCAATGCGCTAACCACTGGGCCCCGGGTTCGATCCCCGGTCCAGTCACATACTTTTCACACTTCAATGTTAATAGCATCTGCACCTGTATAATAAAACCGGAAGTTGTCTAGATTTCAAGTTTCCAATAATTTACTTTCCCATTCTCCCTGCCAGATGATGGAAGTCAATTGCACTTTTTGTAATGAATGTAATACTGCCAACTACCGATTTCAGTCTAAGCAAGTATCAGTGCAATGCTGTTGGTGACGAGAAAACTATGCACGGTGTAATGGGATCACTTGTAAGTTGGAAGTTTTATTTAGAATACCCATACTTTAATTTCAATTTTCTTCCCGTTTTATTATTTTAAACTACGGTAATAATACCTATATTTTATCTGAAACAAACCATACAGCTGTTCCCCACACTTTTGGTCGTTCTAGAACTGAAAAAGATAGTGAAAAACGTTCAATATATACACGAGTATATAAACATATAAAAAAATTTTTAACAAACGTCACGTAATTTTGCTTTCAATCCGTTTAAATATCCGTGACAGGCAGGACTCTTGAATTTGTGCGTACGAATAAGGAAACGAACTAAATAGTAAAATTTAAATCTACTATATTCTTCAAGTATGCTCGTTGTGCGACTTATTCGAGTCCGAAGCAATGACGTCCTAATGTGAACTGAAATTCGAGAAGAATATTGGTAAAAGGGCCTCTACAGCATGTACCATACCAGCATTCGTCTGGTAGGGCCACTAAAAACTTCGAAAAGCAATCATACCAACTCGCTTAAACCAAAATCAAGACAAACCACAAAACAAGAGGAAGCCTTTCCTGCACAAAATTACTCGACGGTTATAAATATAAACACAAAATAGCCCATCCCTCTGATGGCCTACTTAAATATCTTGAAACATCACTATCTCATAACGCTGCCACTTTAAATACATTCTCATAATAGTATTCCTATGAAAAGTAGATGGAATCCTCATCGGTAATATTACTGCTGAAAACAATTAAGTATGTTGCTGAAGATTTAGGAAATAAAACTGGTGACTTCAATGCAACCAAAGGTTGCGCAATACAACTTCTTTTTCACTGCAAATAATTTTAAAAGTTTTTTTTTTTTAAATTTAGATGTAACACGTCAAGCAACAAAAAAAAAAGGATACTAAATATGTCAAGTTGGAGTCGTCGCAAATCAAACACGGGATTTGATCTAATTACAGGAGGGTAGCGTTAATCCGAATATTTATTTTCTCTAGCTGTTCGAATTATTTTGTTCCGATTACCGAAGGAATACTAAAAACGCCACATATACTATAAAAACTAATACTATTTATGAACGCTTAAGCCCAATATAAAGCATTGCGAATATAGTATTGTATTTTCTTCTGACTTTTTTTTTATTTTTACAAGGTCTTTCGGATTACCGCGACCCTCCTGTTCTATAGAGCCTGTTCTTTCACAAGTAACTTTTTAAGCTATGTTTTAAAATTATTTGGAATAAAAGTAGTGTATGACCCGTATCTAAATTAAAGCCAACAATTTCGATAAAAACGAAAAATGTGCTAAAACCCATACATGAAAAATCTGTAACAAAGGAAGCTCCGTGTAAAAATGTGCTTGCTCTACATGATAATTTAAGGAATTTATCTGTCACCACACTTATCTCAAACACACATCAGAATTTAGATTGAGTCACTTGCGGTTTCAATAGCTAGAACTCCTGAATACATAATTTCCTAACACAATGCCATCGTTGCTTCTTACTTGGGGTAACGGGTAAACTATACGACTCTTTTTTTCTTACCTATCATTACGCAGCTATTTATCTCGTTTATTATAAGCAAAACAATAATTAAAATCGTGATATACTTCGCGATTCCAGGCGATCGCATCCTCGGCCGAAACGTCATATATATTGTGGAATATCAGCCTGAGTCAAAAGCTGCCTAAAGGCCTTAAATAAAATATAGTTGAATATAAAACACCTCGTTTTAGGCTTTGATCAGAATCTGAGTGTGTGTGCACTAATATTCCTAAGTTTTTTTTTTTTTAATAATCGTGAGTAATAAAAACACGAACGAAGGTACTGTAACCATCTTACAATTGAGCATTACACATTAACATTAAAGACATTGGGGATAAGGAGAGCTAAACCGTTGTTTCCGTCATTACATCCATTTGTAGTCGAGATTCCGTCCCCGAATTTACGCACGTAAAAAATTATTTCTATTCTTGGCTCAGCTTAACAAGCGTTGAACAAAATTAGCACCCGCCAGTTTGACCGACTGGTTAGCACGTTCGCTCTCTGCGCGAGTGGTTATGGATTCAAGTCACGATGGAGGACACTGAATGAAATTGTTAGAGCCCACTCTACCAAAAGCTAAAGATCCCGCCCTTAGAAACTTACCAGCACGTTAATAACAATTCACTCACGGGACCTGCTGACTATTAACTTGCCGAAAGGCATATACGAAATATCACAGATTGAGCACCCAGTAAGTCAAATCATGAAGAAAATCCAGATATGCAAGTACGAAACAATACTTAATACATATACTAAAAAGAGAAACAAGATTTATTAAACAAATCCTTTCCATTCTAACTATGACGGCAAGCAAAGCCATGAAAACTGAGAAACGAAACATTCCAAGAAAGAAAAATCATTTTGCTAATGAAAACCTTCACAAAATTTCATAGACCTTATGAGAGAACATGATATAAAACATTATGGCAAAGAAACAAGTCCCCCGTTACCATAAAACTACGATCGTTACGTTGTAAGAAAAATCATCCCAAATCAAATTTGAATCGGACGTTATTTATATATAACAAATAGACTGGAGAATAATGATACATGAAAATGAAACTGCTCACCCTTAGATACAAAAACTGCCGAGTAAGTTCTTATTCAATTCACACAAATGTATTAGCAAAGAAATTGAAGTTCAAGTCAACGGCCCATAGTATGATATAAAACAATAGAATAGTGAAAAAAATACCTTCATCGCCTTTCCACAGGAAGACAATATATATATATATATAAAAATAATCTTTTTTTTTTAAATATTAATGATAACAAAAACCTACGTTGTAAAATTATTCCACGTTATGCGAAACGCCCACTCTATTTACAAAGATGATGTAAAGACAATTATGAAAAATCTAAAGAATAAAACTGAACACATAAATAGAAAAGAATACTAGATTAGCACATACAATAGATAACAAGGAAATCATAATTCACTTATTCGCCGGACAACAAATGTCACTACATTACGAAAATAAACATAACCCTGATTGCAAAAGAAAGAGGTTCAAAACACAATGGATCCAGTAAGATAAAACTACGTCACATATAGAAAGCTCGGTAAATAAAAGAAAAAAAAACACTAGCAATAATTAATGTCCTCAGCAAAAAAAAAAAGGCAGTTACAACATTAATTTTACATATAACTGGCAACAGGGATACGACTGTAATTGTACTACTATAGAAGCAATAATTAAGATCCAGAAAAGGTTAGCAATAAACGAAGAAAAAAATTTTTTTGAACAGTCAAGCAATCAGGAGAATACAAATCCGGAAGTTTATACTATTTATTTTTTAAAAACTAGGAAACGCACTCCACGAAGTACTTTCTGTAGCAAAGCAGCACGGTAAACTATATAAGGTGTTACTTTCGTTTAAACACGGTCTTGCAATATTTGTAACACAACAGTACTGCAATAATTACTCTGTCTTGTTGTACAGAATTTGTTACTCCTCCGTGTGTGTCAACACCTACGCTGAGAGGTTTTTTTTTTTGTTTTTTTTTTCAAGACAAATAAAAAGCAACAATTTAATTATGGAAAGCGGCCGCCTGATAATACTCATGAATGTCTTTCAAATGAACCAACCCACAACTTGAAGAACTTAGATATAAATGCGAAATTAGAAAACCCGGCGTATGACGTCACCAAATTACGGGCATTATAATTTCTCAGCTAAAATAAACGATGTCAAAATCTAAGGTAGTTCATTTGATACACATTCACACGTATTATCGAGCCGCTTACCAAAATTTCGTTGTTTATTTTCATTTCTCCAGAATCTTTAAAAATCTGAAAACTAACGCAGCGTAGGTACTGAGCCCTATTAACTATGGTCTAAAAATAAAGATTATACGCACCTGTGGGTTAAAGGGTCTCTGCATTCTAAGTGCCTCAGGCAATCCCCCTGCCTGAGAGAACACTACTAAAGCTGGGGGTGGAATAGGGTTGGGAACATAAGCAGAATTTTCCATCTGAAAAGAAAAAAAACGCATTAATGTATCAAATTTGCACTTACATGTAAGAAGAAACAGCTAGTACATAACACCAAAACAAAATAATTTCCAAACACTACAATAACTCAAAGTCAGTCTTGCACAGAAGTGTCTTTAAGAAATGAATTAAAAATCTCCTTGAGTTCGGAATTTAAATGATGAAAATTACATTTTTTGAAAGTGCGTACCATGTGTATTAAGGAGGGTCTATTCTCTCTTTGCAAGGAAAAAAAAGGGGTAAATAATAGCACAGTGACTAGGGAAAGAGGAATTTACACAAACACAGATTGAATATCATAAATGGTTTGGCAACTAGAATGTCCGTCTCACGATTCTCTATCTCAGTTAATACCATAATGACTACAACCCGACAAAATAAAAGCCTTTTCAGTGAAAAGAATGAACAAGATTCTACAACATTAGCACTCTGCAGTTTTACACAAGATCCAAGAAACAATAATACATCTCCCCTTCCACCTCGATTTTAAGTGTTAAAAGTTCCTTGTTCTAAGAAAAGGATTTTGTATAATACAAGCAAGATCCAATATAGAAAATATCAAACCGAATGCTCCCTGGATCGTAATTATCAACGCTTTCTGTGCAACTTGATCACTGACAGAGGGCTGTAAAAGAGGACAGTGACATTGCTCAATTTCGTTCACTAATAACACAACACGTAAAGTTACACTACAATCTACGTACCCGAGACATGGATAATTATTATTATCTTGTGTTAGACATTTATTTACTTATTCACTTTGTGCGCCCTTCATTCATGAATCAGTTGGTTGTAATATGTTATAGTGACAGATTATTTACGAAAATACGTATTGGTTAGGTTAGTTCAAGTTGATTGTCCGATTGCAAAAAGAGCGCTCGACGTACACTGAAGAAAAGTCGAATACCGTACCGTACCAGAAATATATTGCGTTGATACTATTAACAAACATACAAAAATGGATGAACTTCAAGTATGCTATAAGATACATGCATTGATATCTACCTTTGCACTTCGCATCGTTACTTACTAAGAAATCGGACGCAACAAAAATAACGTTGTCTACAGGTTAGGTTCACACCTTGTATTAAAAAATGTAGGTCCTCCTCACACATTTACAAATAACAGGCAAGTTAGATCAAATACCAGCGGTACGATTTACAGTACTTTCGTCATTAAATACAAGGAAGCAACTTGTACCTGAATGCTTTCAAACATCCGAGAAATATAGCCGCAAAGTTGTCGGAATTCTAATCACCGGGATAAACAGGCAAAATAATTTTGGAAGTGAAAAAAGGTTTGCATATCGTCACAACGCATTAACTGATACAAATATAAAACGCATCAATACCCCTGTCTCACTTCTCGTGTGCCGGTAAACAAGACAAGTTTATCCGAAATGAAAACTTGTACCAACAAGTTTGCAAGGAGCAATATTATTAGTAAATAACAAACAGAACCGTAGGTGACATGCCAAGCACATGACAAGAAATCCACGTGAAAATAAAACACAAAACGAAAAACAACTTTATCGGCCGCAAATTTTAAATCACCGCAAAATCACAATCATTTCATTCTTCCATGAAAATAGTCACACGATAGAGGATACTAGTCACGACATTCTTCCAGCCAAAAAATTTTTAGAATGTATCTTATTGTCCGAAAAAAATATATTTATTCGCTCCGTAAACATTGTAAACAAAATATAGAAAACAGAACAGTCGGTAAGCCTTTGATTATTTGTAAACACTACCCTCGCGACAGTTGCTAGCAACTCGTTTCGCTACCCCGATGAGGAGGCACATCTTTGTTTACCTTGAATAGCTTCAAAATGAATGTACCATCGGACAAAGTTATTTTCCTGAACTCCAACAAAGTTTCAGGATTCGGTGGATCACGTTGCTTGAACAAGAGTTGCGTTCGATTGCTTCCCCTATATCCACCAAGCCCCGACTGAGCCCCATAAACACTTACCTACACACTCATGTTGACGCGCGGTGCATCGTGGGTAACGAACAAAACGCAAACGTTTCTCCAGAGCCAGAACAAAAGCATAACGTGTTTCGCATTCCCATAACCTTATTGATTACGTCTTTGTAAAACAAAGTATCTATCCATAATATTTCATAAAGGTATTGCGCGTATATGTAAATTCAGTTCTTCAAGCATATTGCCATTCTGTTTCAAATATATTTCATAACAGTTTTCTATGTTTGAAGCCAAGACTGATCTCCGCCAACACCGGCGAGAGAGAGAGAAAGAGAGGTGACAGAGGAAAGCGCCCTGCTGCGCACGAAAACTTTCGATGTTAGAAGTTTCAATAATACCAACAAGCAAACGAGAGAACATTTCTAAACAAAGGAAGCCATTTTTACATTCTTTTCTTTAGTTTACAATGGTTCGTGGTGTCCTCAAATCTTGCAACATTAACTCACTTCGCGATGTCATACAATAATGAAATTTTGCACAGCGACGTACGTCGGGCGACAATAAAATATTCCATTGTTACTTTCATATATTTCTGTATATTTAT
>JAGDQP010075889.1:0-10114 GCA_022664845.1 Lepisma saccharinum
TCCTATCTGACAATACATACATTATATACTATAGTTGTGTTAGGAGTAACTATACAAAATGAATTTCTAAATGTGAACTGCCTTACTGTTTGCGAAAACAACGGAGGGGTTTTGAACTTATTTGGTTATCGGAATAAAACATCGTGACTCGTTAAAATCTTACTTTTACTAAAACGAACATACTATAAATATGTCATGCAATATAAAACATAACAGTTCCGAAAGAAGCAAACAAAATGCTGAGGGCGGAAAAAACGTACATTTTGATAGGTAGCATCGACCATAGTGCAAGGTAAAATATTCAACGCATACGAACCAAAATGTAGGTGAAACAGACTTGGTTTTCTGAGAGAGAAAGAGGAATTTTAAGAAATTAGCCAAACGTACCTGATACCAAAACGGACCCCCGGAGCCTGTCAAATTAAGCGGACATCTACACTTCACACATACTTCCACCTAAACCACAAATCACTAATATGCTGAAGGTGCACTAAATCAGTTGTATACTGAAGAAAAAAGGGCTTAGAACCACAAATTATATATATAATATGTATTTAAGAAAACGAGAAAACCCACTGCACACCACATATACCACAAAAATCACCTCACATGCTGATGAACTTCACAAATTCTTCTCGTTGCACACTTCTATGGGCAACGATAGTGGACGACGCAAAACGCAAACTGCAGAAAGTCAATTGTCAGTTCTATCATAAATAATTTGAAGAAAACAGTTTCCCAACATTGCAGCTATTCACCAGCCGAGGCTGCTTTATGAATTATTAAACATTTTAGACATCATAATTTTTCTTTTAATATAATTTCCCAAGACAGTACTTTTAATACACATTTACTTTCAAGACGACCATGTTTTACTATTGACTGGTCTCAGCCAATCAAAGAAGAGAATCAAATCAGACAAAAAGGAGAGGAAGGGTTTTGTCGCCTAATCACCAAAATTCCGACGAAAATAAATCAACAATCAAATCTTTTAATTTGTTTTCGAAGATTTTAAAGGAAAGAAAAATTGTAAAGGAAATAATATAATAAAATATGCAAACAATAATCGAGTAATTAAGGAACGAAACAATAAGAAGAAAATCCCGTCAATACAACAATGAAAGAGGTTTTCTGAATAGCTCGACATTATTGTTATCTGGACAAACAACACAGAATTTCCTGTCTTATCTCCAAACTTCTCTTTCAAAATTGACTAAACACAGGGACATCTGTTTTGAATCTTGTTTATTACTCGAAGCTATGTACATGCACAGTGCTTATTAGTAGATTTTCATTATTTACAAGCTAAGTACCCGCCCGCATAATCCGATTTTGAGCAAACATTTTAAGCGTAAAGGAAAAGAACGATGGGTGTGCTTGAAATATATTTTATCGTAAAACGCATTTTAAAGTCCGACTGTGCCATTTACTCCCATGCATTTCATATATTTTAAATCTCTATAACTTGGTAATAATTTGCGTTTTAGGATCGACATATTCTAATGTGGCAGTTGTCATTGTGTAGTGACTGTTACAAGTGCAAACTCATTTATAAATGTACATACGCCCAGCTTTTTCGATATTCTTCAATTGTTGGAAATATAGTGCGTTCTTAATCTTCTGTCTGATTTGTTTAGTTCTTGGAAAGCATGGATCTTAAAGTTGACGTTAAATACATTTTTAACAACTAATATAAAATGTTCGTATCTGGACATTTGCTTTTTATAAAATAAGATACTCATTGTCGTTAAAATATAAATAAATCATATTTAATTTACTATAACTTATTTCGAAATATGAATCATATTATGCAATTTGCTTGGGAGATAAGATTAACGTATACTTCAGTTATTCTTTGTTTTAGTAACGTTATTTGTAAGATAATTTTATTTTTAAAATGTATTATTTAATATTAATTTTGTCTAATTATCCAATTATCGTAAACATTAATAAACGGAAGATGTTTTCCCAACAAAAAAACAAAAAAACAAAAAAGAATTATCAGACCTGAAATCTCCACATCATTTATTGTAGTTCACTCTTAGAGGAAACACTCATAACATATCCACTTCCTATGCTTGTAGCAATTTTGTTTCCTTTTCCTGGTGCATATTTATGCACTTTATCCATTAATATTAAAAGGGTAAGCTTCTGGTGTTTTTATTCTACCGTTTATAAACTAACTTACTTAAAGCATGACTTCTTAACTCTACATCGTTTTGTGACATCTATTGTCGACCACAGTAGTTTCAGCGTCAGCACTCGGCTCCATCATTTGTGGGTTCACTCACAAATGTTTTCAATCAAGTATTGTAAGAGTTGTATCATACTTAAACAGCTTTCTTAGTCTAATTTTAAATAAGTAATGCATTATTTAGTCACGTCTTACTTTTCTCTGCTTGACTGAAATTATTCCGTTGTTTACAAACTATACTAGATCATTTAATTCTAAACTGTGAACTGATAACAGCGGATTTGTAACGTTAAACATGCTGCAGGTACAATGCGCGAATTGTTAGATATTTTGATGTGTTAAGAAACCAATATCCTTTCCCAATGTTTCAAAGAAAATCCACGTTACTTCAGAAAGAATTACACTGTACGTAATAAAGTTTTGTTGACGTGATTTGAAACAATGAAACAGCATTCACAATTTGTTATATGTATTATTATCAGTAACGTTTACTGCTGTAAAAGTAACATTAGTGGAGGGTTCGTAAATTATAATAACATAATTCGGTGCATAAGGTAAACGATTGTGTAAATTAACTAAATGTCGTCTTCGTCGACGCATTTATCCTCCTCGTCGAAATACTCCTTCATTTATCGTTTCAACATCCACGCACGCTCCAAAAGCTATATTTTCCCTCATAGTTTTGCATTTTTTGCCTCCCACACACTGCACTTTCTTCAAAGTTAGCTACCGGAGAAAGAAAGCGTTGAAAGTAGTTTACTTTTATAAGAAAACCTCGTACTAAAATGTTAGCAATGAAACAATCCAATAGACGGTTATAAAACTTAATGCTAGATGTTAGTTATTTCAATTCAGAATATATCTAAAACACTCTACAGAGGGGGTGTTATACGTTGTTATTTAAAATATTATTGAAGGTGAAGAAAAATTATTTAATTTGATCTGGGTCTCAACCACTTAACTTAGATAAATACGCTGAGTTGTCTGCTAGTGTTATTTTATCTAACAAGAAAAGTTATTACAGTAAAGAAGTATAATATTTTTAACATTTTGTAAAAAATTATTAAAGGCTTATTATTATATAAAACACTGTAGCATTTCATTCAATGCCCATAAAATCGTATTTTCGACTTTTTTCTGGGTGTTAGAATGAGATACTCTCTATTGTTTCTCTTGTTTACGTATATTTTGTGTAACTAATAAGTAAATTTTTAATACAGTTATTTGATTATATATTATTATACCTGAGTCAGAGACATCTTTGGATCACAAAGTAAAATTAAAGCATTACACAATTCGGTAATTTAGTTGAAACAAAAGAAAACCAGAACGCTGAGTATTAATTTGGATTTTGGCGAACGAAAGCGTAACACCGTGAGCTAGGGATTATTATTTGAGTGGTATCACGTCAAACGAACCTAAGTGTCTGTTTTAATAAATCCAATTTGATATAAAGTAGCGTTACTAACATCCATGGCCAGCATAATATTAGTTGCGTGTTTCTTTTAATAATAAATTTTCATTTGATTTAATAAAACTTCGAATATTTTACTCAGGCGTAGTTGCAAAGGTGTGCTGAAGGGGGTGTGTATTTCGATACGAGATCCTTGATCGAATCATATATATCCCCATATTTTCATCTGCGCGTAATGTTCCACTTACATAAAAGGACGCATTAATCTTTGGGATATTTAAACAATTGATCTTTGTTATTGCTTGAAATTTAGTGCATTATTTTACAGAAACTTTATTTAGTATCATTACCACTCATGCGATAACATTTATATTCCGGTGTCGTTTGCGCTCTAAAGTTATTTCCCTGTATTAGTGTGTCAAATTTGTTTGAATTCGGTACAAATGTCACTTCATAATGCTCGAGAAACTATTTAATAGTTAACATAGAAATTGTAAGAGCGTTAACATTAAAAGCGCTAGGACCTGAAAATCATTGCCTTCGATCGTTGTGTCGAATCAGGCTGGAAGCAGTTCAAAAGTTACTTTGACTTTGCTAAAATAATATTGTTAGGAAATAAATGCTAAAAGCTTTACCATTCTAGCAACAACCATACTCGAGGTCATAGACAGGGTCGTAGCAGTTTCCACAATGAGGTTAGACAGGTATCGTTGCAGGCCGAGCTCTAAATATTTCAATTCAAAAATTACAAATAAACAACAGAATATTGCAGCGGGGCCACTAGGGTGATAACCTTCAGAATTTAAAATATGATCAACGCAACTCACAAGAAACAAAGGAAGTAAGGCGTACGCACTGTAAAAGTTTGTTTTTACATTATTGGTTGTGGAACCTCACTTCAAACTATTGGGTAATATTGCGTGATATCACGCCATAAATTAATTCAAAATTTCTCCTACACATAAGAGACTCCTATGATTTAATAATTACAACAAAGAATAAAGTCAACACTATCCTTTCAACTGGCTTTTTTGTGCTCCCCTAACTGCACTTCTCGCCCAATTTAACTTCCTTTGCTATAAAGAGGGAGTAACTCCCTGGGTGGGAGATAGTCATGGCTTCACCATGGATATTAATTTATAAAAGGTTCACCCAAGAAAATGTCCACAACTATAGTGAATTTCAAACTTGCTGATAGAAAAGTAGTGGATGGACTTCTTTTTTATTTCTTGCAAGGGAAGTGTTGTTCCGCTGCGGCAAATACATCAATGATGCAGATTAGGATCGGCTGTACAATTTCGCCGGACGTAGTTGGCATTGACGAAGTTCGGCTTTTAATTTTGATACTATTTTTTTATTAAAGCAAGATAGATTAGAAATCGAAACACGGAATACAAAGTTGGCTTAAAATAGTAAGCATGCAGTAAGCATGACATTTTTTAAAGAAGTAAACAGTAATCTTGAACTTGAGCTTACAGCGCTGCATGACAAGGTTTATGAAAGTTTACGCAGTTTTACAAAAATCAAGATTGTGGTAAGCTTGCTTGCTATATCGGTTGCCATGCCTTGTCGAAAAAATACAAACAAGAGTATTACGTGAAACGAGGGAACATGAATTGGATCTAGCAGATGATGCGGATATTTCAATTGTGGTCGAAAATTACAATAAATATATATATATATATATACAATATAGTAGTATCAAAACTTCTGGCAGTGCAATTAGTGCATAAACAGAATTACTTTTGTAGATCGTAAAGTGAAACACGAATGACAAGTAAGTTTCACCAATTATTAATCGAAAATGGTGCCCGCTTACACTTTTCCTACCGAAATAAGTGATTACTTACTGATTATTAAAGTATAATATGGGTTATACTACAGAAAAAATTACAGTTGCCACAAAGAAGAAGTGAAATTATCCCAAATATTCGTGCAATAACTGAAAAATATGGTCAATAGACCTGAATTTTATTTGAGAGGAAGTTTTTCTAATATACAAGGAATAGAAAAATAGTAGTTCCTCGCTGAAGAGCTTCGTGGGTGAGAGCTACTAACTACGAAGTCACGAACTAATAACATTCCAGATTCAACTACCACTGTAGGCAAATTGTAAATTTACAAACTCAGCGCTCTCTTTTGGCCAAATACAAAACGTGGCGTTTAGCTGTTGAACAGGTAGGCAAACACAACGTTCGAAAGAGAAAGTTCCTTATCGTCTACTTGTTGAAGTTGAAGACTGTATTGATTCTAAACAAGACACCCGTTGAAGAGGCGGAAAAGTACATAAAGTACATAATAAGTACGAATTGCAATGGCGAAACATGGTTAAACACCGAATTAATAATTAGAAGTATGGAAATTCTAGTCGACGTCCGATTTTCTCCCCTCAAATAAGTTTTTCAGCCAAACAGTGCCTTATGGAACCCCCTAAAAGTACATTTCTGTAAATACAGAATGACTACTTTAAACCTTGCGGATTGGAAAAACGTTATTGAATCGACTAGAATCTGTATCCACAATGTTACTCCAATTTTTGGCCAATATTGTTGTATTTATTATGAAGGATAAAATACTTCTACATAACGTTGAGAATGTACTGTTTATAAAGTCCACGAATCACTACTACAATATTGGAAAAAAGATTAACCAATCACCGACATAAATCTGTAACGCACGCTTCATAATCACGAAACGAAAACCAGCCTAAACTGAATTTTGAATCATATCCGTGAGGCTTACATTTTTAATGCATATAATAGCAAATATCTAACCTGACTTTTCTAATCTTTGTACGTGACCTTTGTAAAATGTTTATAAAATGAACCTTATTTATAAACAAAAGAAGAAACATAGACATTCTTTAAGAAAGAAACATAAGAAAGACCTTGATAATGGGATTCGAACCCCGACAGCGTGGCCAGCAATCCAAAGGTCTATTTACCTACTAGATCAAGCAAGCACTTCACAATGAGTGGCCTCTCAATCCCCTTTATGATCCACGTAATTTAACAGTTGGCTGAAAGATAACTATAGTAACGTGACTATTGTTAGACAAAAACTAGTAAAGGAGAAGAAAAACACATTCTGCTAGTGCTGTTTAGATTGATAACATTGTAACCATGGTGAGAATCACGATTGAAATAACTTACGTTTGAACTACGGAAGTTAACTTCGTAAACAAAACATTATCAGGATATAAAAAGATTATTATTTTGCTGTCTACGCTAGATGGCAGTATTAGAGGAACATGCTAATACCAGCAATTTTTCTTACTATACAATTAAGTTCAAATTTTAGAAACTTTGTCAAAGAGATTGTTGACTATGTTATAGAGAGAGTAATTTCCTTTAAAGGAGAGAAAAGTACACTTACGGCTACACTGGGATTGAAGACAATTCTCAGTTTCGGTGGGCTGAAGTTAGATGGAGATTGCAGTCATTGCACAAAGACTGATCATCATCATTACCATTCATTGTTCAGCGACAGGATAGATCGTTACACCTGGCTACATCTATATATGTGTGGGGCTACGGCCCTCATTATCTTAGTAACAGTACTTCTCACTTTCGCCGGCACTAACATGTCAGATCATCAACAGCAACACCATCAAGGACATCACTTGCCACAAACAGTTCCAGGACCACCACCATACTCCACGTTAGTCAGCAGGAAACAACAGAAAATGGAAACAGCAAACCGATCACGATCTCCTCACACCATCAGCTCCGGACGTCAGTCTCCTCCTTTGAAAAAAAACTCACACTATCAGTGGATCAGAATCGGACGGCGAACATCACATGGATATAAACGACTGAACTGAATTCCCGGAACTTACGAAACCATTTTCTATCATCCTAACTCATTGTGACAGTAAATACGAAAATCCGAAACTACTACTTCAGCAGCTCACCAAATACGTGTCACGGAACATCATCGTTAGAATCATCCGACAAGAAATGGAATGATAATTCATACTACAGACGCCAAGCTTGCTTCCAAAATTCGAAATAAGCATAGTTTCGAGATATTCGGAAAAAACGCTACTATGAGTCGGCTAGAACAGAAACAAACACGACAGCCTCCATCACCTCGCAAAACACCAACACTCTCTGTAGTGATTCGATGCATCAACCCCAGCGTTCCAGATAACCAAATAGAAACCGAGTTGAAAGAAGAAGGACACTTCATACATAAATGCTTACGGATTAAAACAAAACTGGGGGACCAACATACATGGTTCGTGTTCTAAGAACTAATCAAGAAACAATAGATGACCTACTTCATCATGGTGCATACATATACAAACGCAGATACCGAGTCGAACCATCTCACTCTCCACCCCGACTACCGATCCGTTGCGAGCGTTGCCAACAATACAACGTTCACCATACAGCAAACTGCACTAATTAAAACAAATGCGGGAATTGTTCGGGACCGCACCCTACGAGATCATGCAAAACATGCAGAACCCTCCAAAATGCACCACCTGTAGCGAAGCGCACCCAACTTTCAGCTATAAATGTAAAGCACGTCCAGCTCCAGAACCTACAAAACCCTAATTTACTGTACCAATTCAAACTCAGGAAACAGTCAATAAAGACAATATCACCGTGACTTCTGTATATCAACCAGTTAACATAGATCAACTATTAGCATTCGTTACTGTCACCCTTCAAAATATCCACCCGTTTCAAAGACATTTCATCTTACAACAGATCCAACATGCAGCAAAAACCACATTCCACGTGAAATTCAACGCAACTTACTCTGGCCCATATGTTCACTTTAATGCACATGCACTTGAAAGAGAAGTTTAAATTGCACAGCAACATCAAACACAAGAGACTAGTTATGGCATTAGTATTCTTATTTCTTAACATCAGATCACTACCAACAAACAAACCTCTCTTTGAACAACTACTCTTAGAAGAAAACGTCAATGCCTTCTTACTTAATGAAACTAATCTCACACCTCAAATAAACTGCAAATTACCAAGGTACATTCTCCTACGTCAAGATTGTAAACTTCCAACCTTAAGGGCAAGTGAGGGAGCTGCAATTGGATTTTCACCTCATGTACCATACCGACAATACCAACCACAAATACCGAACCTTCCTGAACACCTAATCATCACCCTATACTACAACCATAATTACATTACCTTAGCAACCATTTATATACGTCCCGGCCATCCAATACCAAATGACTTCATAGCATATACATCCAATAATTTTCAGACATCATCATCATCATAATTTTCGGACATACATAAACATTCACAGTTGCTCTAATAGGGAAAAAGAGAACTTCAACTTGATAGAATATCATACTACAGGAACAATTCACAAACTACCAAAGCACACCCGACCAGTCTCAAACACCACACCCGACATCGTTATCACTTCCAATAATTTAGTAACTCGTAGCACTATTGAAGTTCTTGATCTTCTAGGAAGTGATCATGCACCAGTGAAACTCACTCTACAATGCCAACTGAGACCAATTCAAATGTCTGACATCACACCAAGACAAATACCACGATACGATAAAGCAAACTGGGACAGGTACAGAGACTTCATTGAAACTAAATTAGACCTACAAGTTCAAATAACCACAGAAGACGAATTATACGATACTCTTGACACCATAAATGAAACATTACAATAAGCAAATAATAAATTCATCCCGACAAGCACTATACACCCATTTCGACCCAATCTACCTCCCCAATACTTACCACTAATCAGGCGATCCAGACAAATGTACCGCGACCACAAACATACCGGCAATCCAGAATCACTGCGCTTACACAGACAATTGCAACGAACCGTACATAATTATGTCAAAGCTTTCAAACTGAGACAGTGGGTAAAAACATGTAATCACTTAGCAGACGAAACTCATCCAACAAAATTCTGGAAACGATTCAACGCCCTCACCGGCAAGTACAGTAAAACATCATATCCTCTGTTACAAAATAACCAAGCGCTCCACAAGGACAAAGAAAAAGCAGATGCCTTTGCAACTTACCTCCAGGAAATCTTTACACCCACCATACGCGTAAATCCTTTAGACGTCACCCAGCTGACCGCCTTAACATCGAATCACCTCACTTGCAACCAAATCCTAATCACATCCTTCCTGAGCACACACTCACTGCACCAATTACCCCTGCTGAAATCACCCACACCATAGCTCATAAACGTAACTCTGCTCCTGGTATTGACAGCATTACATACAGACACATCAAAGAGGCTCCAGTATCATTCCTACAACTATTAGCCACAATATTCAACTTTATCTTGCCTACAGGATACTTCCCTATTTTCTGGAAAACTTCCAAAACCCTCATGTTTCCCAAACCTCAAAAACCACCCACTGCAGTATCCTCTTATAGATCTATCCAGCTCACTTCAACTCTAAGTAAAGTTCTTGAGAAAATCCTGGTAAATCGCTTACATCCACACCTAGACAAATATAACCTACTTCCTTTACACCAAAC
>JAGDQP010075890.1:0-10113 GCA_022664845.1 Lepisma saccharinum
GTAAACATTTAAATACTAAATTTTGATTAATGACCTTATTGAACTTATTTATAAGTTATCAGATAAGAGCTGAAAACGGGTCACCTTTGTTAACCCGGTCATCAGTCTGACCCGGTTATTCCTCTCTGTCTGGAAATTTCCACGTCGTATTTTGCGTACTCTGGGACTAACATCTCCGGTAGGATTTTTCCTACATCCCCTAACCACCTCCAACACCCCCTAAATCTTAAAATACACCCCTATAAAAACTAAACCAAGGCCTTTTATGTGTACAATCAATAAACTCTTTTTCAAGCAAGCAAACAATTAGCACAGAAAGAGGGGAGAGAGAAAGAAAGAAAGAAAGAAAGAAAGAAAGAAAGAAAGAAAGAAAGAAAGAAAGAAAGAAAGAAAGAGATGATGAGAGAAATTTTGTTGTAGTGTTGAAATTTGCCTGTACAAACTGGGCATGATAATGAAATATGATTACTTAGCGCAATATCATCAAAGACACTTGGTATTGGTTCTTTATTCAAATCACATTCAATGCAATAAAAATTCTGGCGACCCACCATAAAGCTAAAATAATCACCAAGTAAAGCTCGCGTGAGTGGCTGACCAATTCCAGAGAAAGCCAGGCCGGTAGATAGATCCACTGGGTTCTCTACTGCTCGAATGACTGTTGGTTTGCCTGATTGAATTCGGCGGGAACAACTGAATGGCGTGAAATGTGATCTACGATTGATTCTGCCAAGTTAGAACGAGCAGGTTAGTTACGCCGCCTTCTGTATCTTTTACAGTTTTCGAGTCCGGACCTCCCAGTCACACTAAAAGATTCTCATATTTGAGGATGTCTGTTGTCTGTTGTCGAGTGACGAGTCTCTCTGGAACAACTTCCCATGTACTGTATATAAGGGTTCTCTGTGTGGTTGTCATATTACCGTGCTTGCTCAATATCTAGGACCTTTCTTAAATGTGTTTTAGTATGAGACGGGGGTGTATGTATGCATTATCTGTACACCTGCTGTCGAGTGTCACTTCACTATATAAACAATAGGTCTTAATCTGTTATGTGTAACATTTTTGATAAGTAGGTTCTTGTGGACTCCATTAGAAGATTGCTGTACGAGTTTGTCAGTTTCTCTTTGAATTCTGCTTTCGGATCAATTTGTTTCCTTCATTGGTCCTAGAGTTTATATTCTTTTTCAATTATTTTCCCCAGTTTTTATGTTTCAATTATTTTGAGGTCATTCTTCGGCTTCTGTCACCTCTCTATCCCTTGGCCATTGGTACATTAATTGCAGCTTCCTCATTTTTTTTGTGCCCTATTGAGGTAGACTTATTACTCTGCCGGTTTCTTTGATGGCGTCCAATTCTCTCAATTCTGTAGTACCATTCTTCACTTTATAAACTTAATGGTTTTAATCTCCTATTTTCTCCACTTGTCTTTTATCTCCTGCGTATGCTCATAGGTTTTAGGGAACATAACGGCCGTTTTCATATTTGTTAGTAACAGTTTTCTCTTTTCCGCTTATGTGTTTTGGCATAAGCCTACTTTTAAGACAAATCCACTTTGTTGGGTATTTCATAGTTAAATCTTTGTACATGATCAGTTATTTTCTGTGAATGCTGCTTGTGTTAGGTACTGTTAAAAGTTCTTCGGTCTCTTATAGGAGATTAGCGATGAGTCTTGAGGCACCCGCACCCAACAGTTCTGTTGCTTTCTTCAACTCAACCACATTGGCTACTAACGAGGCGAACTTGGTTAGTGATTTGGTGAACTGAAGCTAATCCAATCAGGTTTCTGGAGTCTCATCAGCAAGGCAGTATCCGAGAGGACATTCGCAAGTGGAAATGTATGCAGTACATTTTATAGAGTACTTAATGTAACGTAAATATCAGCAAAAAACTTCCTTTACGTATAAATGAAGAAGTTATACGCTTTGGAAAGTAAGAATAGAACACAATATTCTGCCTGAACTGCAATCAACAACGATATTTATACTTGAGAAAATTTCAACGCTTCACACAATTCACTTGCATATTGTCGAGCCAGCGAAGGTAGGTTATGCAAAGTCATGTTATATCACTATTTTTATTTATATGGGATGCCCATCACGTTTAAAAAATGATTGCTTCCTGTCTAATGCTTTTATGACATTTCGTACATTTCGCGAGCATAAAAATCATTATTGTTTGGAGCTCAGGCAGTAAATTGGGTTCTACTTCCATTTTTTCAAGGCTAACTTCTTCCATACTGCAGGAAGCAAGGGTCTGGTTAGTAATATTTACGTTCCATTAATTATTCTATAAAATGCACTGCATACATTTTTCATTTGCGAGTGCTCACTCGAATACATCACTTGTAGAGTCTTTTGTCTCGTATTCCTGCCTTGTAGTGCTGGGCAAGGTTCCGTTTTTATAACAGCTTACCCAGTGTTCTTCCAGGTAAACTCTCAATCTATAGTTTGGCCAAGCGAAACCATCTTCGTCTCTGGTGGCTTGCTGGGGAATCGCGATGGAGTCGACATCGCCATTTCGCCTCTCTTCACCGCTTCCTTGTTGTACAGCCTCCATGTTTTGTCTGTAATCCAAGGCGTCGTTCAGGTCCAGCTGGTCCATACAGAGTTTTATTTTAAGTCTGTCGAAATTTTACTAAAAGTATAGCTTTTACATGATTGCTTCATAAACAAGATTTGGTCTTGTATTTAGAAGTACATTATATGAGAACACTGTTTTCAGTAATCCCAATGCTATGAAGAATTTCATATTTTCTAAAATTCTTCCATTATAACTACAATGTTCAATTCACTACCACAGGATAGTAGGATCACAACTATTTATAACAGCTTTACTCTTCTGGAAGCGTTTCTTGTATTATTATCTCTTACAGTCTCGGTGATACACGAAATGCAAGTTGGCTGTAAATGTTAGTCAGCGAAGAGCTTGTTGAGGTTATTCGTAATTCTGTATTACAGAAAATAGGTCATTTACATATTCTGTATAACATAATAGGAATATAGTTTTATGATCTTGAATATAATTCGTGTAACAGGCCTCAGTACCAGTTTCCTCTCAAAGTGAGCCAATAGGTCTGGTGTACGCAATTGCCCATAACATTTAGCGATCCATGTAATTGCATATTATTGTTATGAAAATTAATAGTTTATGATTAGCATCATTTTTCATCGAAGCATAAATAATAATTATTAAATCTAGTGATGTAGGCGATAGTTGGGGTCAAACTTATTCCAATAATTGACCAAACTTTCACCTCCATACCCGTGATAAAACTGTGAATAAAGGCGTTAGTAGAGGTGGTGTTATCCTAGCTATGGGGCTTCGTCTATACACATATTGATAAATTCTCCAAACTTACCCACTAAATTTGATTTGATGAGATTCTGGTAAAGAAAACACATAATGTTTTGTCTGCTCTAACATCCCGGAATTGCACATCGATCCACTCTTGCAACGCATCAGCGTAGTAGGAAGTGAGCCAACTTGCTGGTAAAATCAGAAAAATTGCCATCAGAACTCAGTCAATAGTGTTCCTCCCGCCTCGGTGCCCTGAACAGAAATCGATCCATTGAAAGGCCCCTCGTTCACCCGATCTGATGCGCCTTAATTTCATTTTTTTTTTGTAATGACTAGCATCTATATGTTTGAGCTTTTTCTGTTTCTTTTTAAGTATTTCTTCCGCCAGCTGAAGATTTACTTGAGAAGAATTCACGCTTTTGTGGTATGTTACTTCTAAATTTCTCAACCAAAACTTCATGACCGAATGTTCATAATGAAAATGTTTTCGGTTGTGTACAGTCAATTTGCTGTAAAATCATTTCAAAATATGTTAATTTGTGTATAACAAAAGTCAGGATATGATATTTTAGCTGAAATTACCAACTTTCACAATGTTATAGAACACGCTTTTTATATTCGCTTGCAGTCGTGTAATGTTGATGCATGTGAAGAATTCGTATTTGAAAAATGCAGCGATTGTGTTCTTCTCTAATAATAATTTCATAGACTACCCACATTATCACTTTTAAACATCCATCGTTTTTATCAAATACCATTTTCCTTCACCGAAATTCACGCCCCATGATTTTCATCTTTGGAATTAGCATAGCAGTGCATAGTGAAAAATCAACGAACTACACCGTCTGGAGCAAAGAATGCAAGCATACCTGCGCCCCTGTTTAATCCAATGTGTTTCGCAGGGTCCATAAAGATTTGCGAAAAATACTGGGTTTGTGTTAAAATGTATATCACTTTGAAAACATTTAGTAGAACGTGAAATCTGAACACTGAGTGTCAATATCTCCTAAACGAATAAAGGTAGGTAAAAACTAACCTCAAATTTAAATTTCTTGTAATAAGCTAACCTAAGACGATATGTCACATGAACCACTTCCGTTTCAAATTATCAAACAAGCTCCAAGATGGCGGCTTTCAACATGGCTGCCATGATTCCCAAATTCCGTATTTGGTAGCGCAGCATCCACGTTACTTATAATCATTACTTTGTCTCACTCCCTTCAAGCATTTACGACTTACAAAGGCATTTCCAGTCTTTTGTAGTATACAGTACTCGAGTAAACATTTGTCAGTTTGAATAGGAAGATCCCAATTCACAGATGAATGATCATTCTTTCTGATCTCAGCGGCACATTCTCTAGGAAACATATTTTCTCACCAGAATATTTTTGGAGCAAAAAGATTTCCTTGTAAGTGGTATATACTCCATTTTTTTTAAATTTAATTTATTCATTATGAACAAAATGTTTTGTAGAAAAATCCATTTGTTCTTTGCACAATACTTATTATAGTTTTAGAAAATAGTAAGATTAATGATACTGATAACCGATATCAATTCCACGTCTTTCGATGCAGCTCTCCTGCCGGCATTATACATATGTTTCCCATCTTCGGCCAAATCTCCTGTGATATAAACAATCCGTTTAACAGGTAGATTTATTAGCGTTTTTGTGAAAGATGAAACATGCTATATCCCGTATAATATGTGAATATAAAGTGGATAGCACAGCTACAAATTGCTCACCAAGAACCAACAAACATTCCCACACGGTTGAAACGGTATTAATTTCGCCGTGTTTTTCGGTATTTCGTCTAATTGTGGGGTGCCTGGGGGGTTTGGCTAGTCCAATGTGCGCTCTGTGGTTAACAAGCACCATGTGCGTAAGTTTTCTCACGGTTCTCTCGTTTCCTCCCACTTCTTTCATTCCATTATGTGCATGATGATCGTCCATTCAGCCAAAAGTGAAGTTGCCTAAAGCCTCAAAGTAAAATTGAAATTCGAACGAAGAACCAGCACTGAACAAATGGTAGGAGAATAGTAAAAATATAATTATTATGGGCATGGGACTTGCAAAATCTAACTACAATACTCTACCATTTCCCTAGATATATTTTGAAAACAAGGGGCTTCAAGGGAATCTCAAAAGAGACTCAACCACCCTTCCCAAAAAGTAAATCTAATATTGGTGAGAAAGCATCTAAAGCACGTCAAGCAAATTCTTGTTACATTATTCTACTTGAATTCCTCCAGAAATTTACACCATTATCTAAACAGTTCTAAAACAAACTTAATAAATGCTTTTTTATCTTCTAACTTTTAATTCTCAATGTAAGTATACTTTGACCTTTGTAGTTATTACTGTTCTTTTATATCTATGTATCAAAACTTGCAACTAAGTTAATGCGTAATCTGCCCTGCCATCTAGCGAACTTCCGGTTTACTACAAGACCCCTTTGCAACTATATTTTGTTTCGGTGATTGATCTGTTGAAACCAAATTCAAAGCCAAAGTTATTGTATTCCAGGGTTGCTATTCGTCCCGAAAATTTCGGAATCGCACCGGAATAGAGTTGTGCGTCACGGTATCAAGAAAGTATATTTCTCTGAATGCATGAATGTCTCGCGTTTCTGGTAACAAGAAAACTGAAAGAAAAAAAAAACATTTTCTTTATTTTCACACGGTTATATTCTCAATTTATCAGTACGGGAGCTCAATAACGTAATATTAGTTAGACTGGATTTTAAGGTGCAGTATCTTGAAAAACATGCAGTTGTTTTCACATCCATAATGTATTTCGGTGCAAGAAATAAAGCGAAATGAACAGGGCCTGTTGCACTTTTTCATAACATTAACTCGTTTTCAAATGTTTTATTCTTTATCACTTTTATTTCTCCTTTTGTATTATATTTTTGTATTTAAAATGGATAAAAAATATAAATTATTTTTGCCTTATTTGAGAAGCAACATAAGATTCAATAGCCTTATTTTCTAGACCTATAAAATTATATTATTCAGTCGATACTTCAGACGACAGATTATGAATTTTGATATTACACCAATGAAAGATGAAAATAAATCGAGGCGTAGAGGGGAAAACACATTGTTACCTCGTATTTACAATTTTGTACCCTAAAGTTATCCAATTATTGAAACGGGGGGGAAATGGCGGGTTTCTCCGGTTGAAACTTTGTAACAAGTAAACCAAGCATTCAAAGAGTTTAATTGTTACGAGGTTTCAACTGGAAAGTTCACAATTCTTTTTCCTTTCAACAATTAGACAACAACTCCAGGTGACAAAAATTTTGGATACGAGGTAACAATAGGCCAGCATCGAAATTTAGGCGGCGAATTACAGTATTTAAAAATGGGCTTTTCTTTTCCTCCGAGACAATAATGTTCTGCTTGTAGAACAAAAAAACAGCTATTTCCTTTCATCACGCAAAACCCGGCAAGAGAAAATACAAAATTCAACAAAACCGTAACTCTCTTCGCCAGAACCATTGATGAATATGCATTTGGGGCGTTATGTACAAAAGAGCCTCATAAAAATAGAGCATTTAATTCTTACTTCGTAGTTTGGGCTGGTCATAATTGGTCACGTTTCATGTTGTCCTAATATTTTTGACTAAAAACATTTTTGACACCAATAACTCCTTATATATGTGTCCTATACGATTTCGAGGTCACTCAAAAAATTCCAATCCAAATTGGCCAAAATCACTAAAAACAACAGGAATAGCTCATATAGAATTTTACCGAAACGAAATATTTATGTTCATCATTGCTTACGCTTACCATTCGATCATAGTAGCCATTTTTCACCGGACATCACTGTGTATTATCAAGCGTTTACAGAACTTTGTTAAAACAGGTATTACAAAACGTATAGCAAGGTTATAAGTTATTAGCGTGATTGCGATAGTACAGAAATAGACTGTAACACAAATTAGTATTTGGAAGATATTTTTCATGGCAATATGACAGCGTACCGCTTTGGATATGAGTAATTGCTTGATTGTGCAACTTTTGTAGTGTATTGAATATACTTGTACTGGATATTTTATTCTAGAATTTGTAGTAGTGTATATCTGTGTGCTGAGTATCAACCATAATACGTAATTTTATAAATATTTTATTTCATTCTAGGTGGAAAATGTGTCCAAAATCGCTACAATTGAACGTTGTCACTCTTCAAGATCACAAAAAGTGATGTGGGGACGAGATACAATTTGGCACTGTAGATGGTCTAATTAAAGGAATGGCCTAATTAAAGAAGTGTTTTGACTGATGGACAACCCTTTAGGTTGCTGATAGACAGTGGTGCTCAATGTTCACTTCTCCTTCCCTATTTTGTCCCCAAGACAGCAAAAAGGTTTCCATTTAAGACGTCACTTAAGGACATTTGGGGAAAAACAGAATTTTAAGTTGTGAAATTGACAAAGTTAAAATGATGGTTGGTGGAAAATCTTTTCTGCATCTTTTTCGGCTGTTTTCGATGGCCAAAGACTACGGTATTTTTGGAGCTGATTTTTATACCAACAATATGCATCAATTGAACATGGATCTAATCAATTAAAGCTGATCCAATATGGGAAAGCGCAAGATTCGGTATTTTTAGGCCCGACGCGTAATTTTTATGTAATTCCGGAGAATGTTTCTGAAACCTTAGTACTTACAGACGAATCTAAAGTAGTTGCCACACGGAAATTTAAGATTTAGCCTAGATCCACCATCACCGTTCTTATTAAAGTTTTGAACTTTACTGGGAAGGACGAAAACATAATTGTATAACCTGATACAGATCTGTTAGAAATATGAAACTCTAAGGTTCCTATTGCCACGCTTACGGTACCCTGTAACTCAGGAATTTTCATTTTACTTAAGGAATCACCTCCATAAGTTTGTCGATGTAATTTTAAAACACACTGTACGCCTAAAATTATGCTACGCTTACAATCAGAATTTGGGAGAGGTCCGCTCCCTCTGAACTCTCTGCTTGGATACGTCACTGAGCTGTATGAAAGAATATGCTCTAGTATAGGTCTATAATATCCAATACAGTAACTTCATAAATCATTTATTAGAAATTATAATATTACAAAAGTATTATTTGAGACTTTAAAATGAAGAGCTGAACGCGAAAACAAAACTACCACAGTTAGTAGATTTTTAACTTTATTTTATATACAAAATATTCTACTGTAATTGCTATTTTTGAAAGCGAAACTAATAAAAGTGGGATGTTCTATTCAAATTGCAATGGAAGCATATAAATTTTCCAAACGTTTTGAAAGTGCTTCAGATATTTTTTGTACTGCCTGCACCCACATTTACGCTAAAGATTATATTTTATACTCTGAAACGAATAATTTCAAATATGATTGAACGGACTTTTAGTTTTACAAGAGAAAACTCTCACTCGAAGTGAGCGTATAAACAGATGTTGGTTGAGAAACTCTTCGTTATTGACAAAATCCAACCTGATGTTTGAAACTTGCTTAAAATTGTATTAACATTATGACTGAACTAACTAAACTATACGGGTATAATATATTCTTGCATTTAATACTTTTCCATACAATAATTGTGCTGTTCTAAAATTATAGAAAAAAGCCCCGAAATCCTTTCTTAAAATAGGCTGCTCCTAAAAATTCAGACATAGACAGTTCTAACTTTCAGAATGAAGTTCTCAACCAATTCAAGAGTTCAAGCAATGCAGAGTTTTATTTTTTTTTCTTATTCATTGTTGAAAGACCTTCATTGTGATAGGTCTTGATATTCACAACAACGATCAAGCGATTTCAACAATGAACCAAAAAGAAAATAAAAAATCCGAATTGATCGAACTCTTGGATTGGTTATGAACTTTCTTTCCTGAAAGTTAGAACTCTCTAGGCTTGAATTTGTAGAAGCAGCATTGGAATTTCGTGCAACGTTAAAAAATACATTAGATATATAAGGAGATAGTGCTGCCATCATTTGTTGGAAATCGTTGCTTTATATAAATTTTAACTTGAATTTTATTTGCGGTCTTTAGGCATCTATGGCTCAGGTCGAAATAGGGGAGGAAAAAGGATTCGGAAAGATGTTGGCCAGGGCCTATGTTGAAAGTACTATCACGGCATTTGCCTGGTGTGACTAATTCTTGTTTAAGGATACTGAAAAGGCAGTTCGAACATTTATCGAAATGAAATTTTCCCTAAGTGGCAATGTTTAGTGTTTATTAGCAAACATTTTACAACGTGTTTTGTCCCACATTTTTAAAAGAAAATTTTCAAAATAACACATTATTGTAATGTTAGTAATATCCAAATACTTTAACAACGACTGTCACGTTACAAATATCACCTTTAAAAAATCAACGTTAACAATCAGGCTATATGGTTTAAGTCAGTACAAATTAACACAGTGGCTTCTGCAAGAACAGTGGCAATTTTTCAACTTATTATGTGTTACATCTCTGAAAGCGATATTTCGTATAATTTTCAACTGAAATTCGAAACTTTAATTTTATTTTTGTTAGTAGAAGCCAAAGTTCTTTGAAATAATGTGCCACTTGCAGAACGCTGCTATTTACGAAAATTAAATCCTTTTCACATATTAAACCTTAGCGCACCAAACCGCGAAGTATGATGCAGCACGGCCAAATTTATCATAATGACGTACCAAGCGTTCTCTTCTAGTGTGTGGTGGTTCGTGGAAAAAAACCTCGAATGTTTATTGTGCAAATTAAAACACAACTAACCTGTTTTTTAATTTATAAAATGAGCCAGTTCAAAACTCGATAACACGCAAAATATTCGTTCAATTTCTTT
>JAGDQP010075891.1:0-10113 GCA_022664845.1 Lepisma saccharinum
AAAAAAAAAACAGTTTGCATTCAGTTATATAAAGGAAAACAATATGTATTTATGTAACATACAACACTACATACGAATGTTATTAACACCTACATAAAATAAAACTAATTTAAATATCAGATGTAAATAAAGTCTTAACCAGAACATCATAAATTAGTGAACAGCGGCATACCGTAAGCTTCTGAATAGCCATACATTAACAAATAATAACAAGAAAATTACACGTCCGATGTTAAGTTATATAGTCTTAAAATCTTAATTTCGAACACCACATAATATATTCCATGCTTTTTCTTTACCAAGCTAATTCAATTTATCCCGGAAAAAGTTGGAACAGCAAAATAGCAGACTTAAGCCCCATTTCAAGAAACAATTATACTTTAAACCTTGATTCACCACTTACACACGTGCTAGTTTGTAAAACCTTGCATTTTGCTATAGACGAATAATTTTCTGAAGTAGAAAACAAGTTCTTCGAAGTCCAATTTTTCTCGCGTCCAGTAGAAAGTAACAGATAAAAATACGAAAGCTTTAAATTAAGAGAGGAAGAAATTCGAAGACATTGTGCCGGACAATGTGAGGATATGAAAGTGAGTTGAAAACAGAAATGCAAAATTTGAAAATTATGGCTTAGAAATAATATAAGAAACGTAAAAAATTATATTTGATTAGTAAGAGCTACTTAGTTGAACTAAATTTATTTATGGTCTTTAGGCACCTATCGCTCAGGCCGGGTTAGGCTAGGAGAAAGGATGCGGGAAGGAGTCGATTACAGCCAAAGTTGAAGGTAGCAATCCGGCAATTGCCTCGGGTGACTGTAAGGAAAACCCTAGACTGAGTTGGATGGTCGATCGCTAGCATCAAACCCAGGACCTCTTGAATACGAAGCAAACGCTCTACCAACTAAGCTACTACCACTCGGTTCAAAACGTATTAGAAATGAAAGACACTATATTAATATGTACAGAGTCTGTAGAAGAGAAGAAAATACAAATAAGTACATAAAAAAGAGCAATGGAGAAATGCATGTTAGGAATAACCAGGAGGGACAGGAAGATACATGAATGGATTCGCACACAAACAAAGGTAGAGGATGTAATCAAGACTGCAAAGAAGATGAAGTGGTGATGGGCCGGTCACATAGCTAGACGAACAGATGGAAGATGGACGACAAATGTACTATATTGGATTCCTAGAGAAAAGAAACAACCGAGACGACGTCCAAATGTAAGATGGGTAGATAAAATCAAGCGTTTTTCAGGAACTACATGGATGAAGATAACAGTAGACCGAGATATGTGGAAAGAAAAGTGAGAGGCCTTCATCCAGCAGTGGATAGTAAATGGCTGAATATGATGATGAAACAAACAAAGATGCAAAGATGTACCTTCAGCAATGTCAAAAGTGAATGTTTGAGAATGTTTAAATTAAAATTGTGAATGAAGAAATTTTAGGGCTGGGCAACATGTTTGTTTTTTAAAAAAAAAAAAAAAAAAAAAGCAAAGAAAAAAGCAAGCAAGAAAAATAAAATGTTCGATATTAGGAAAGCAGAGAGATAGGAACAAATGTTGATATCAATGGAGTCATACAGCACGCAAACCAGATTAATAAAATGTTTTGAAGTTTATCATTGCGCCGAAATATTAATAACGAAAAAAAAAAGTGAGAAATGGGACGAAAAACTGGCGTTGAGTAAATACTTCAATGAAGAACTAAGTAAGTTTAATTTACGCCCTTAATACAGATGTGCGTCTGAATTTCTTTCTTTCTACACAATAACAAACTTTTCACTTTCAATAATTACCAGTTTTAGAGAGCTTACCTTGACTTAGCTGAACCGGATCTTGAGCCACTTCTCGACCTTGACCGAGATTTACGAGATCCTGACGCACTTCGAGATCCAGAACGAGACCGTGACCTACTCTGAGAACGCGACGCTGACCTGAAACAATTATACAATGGATAAGCTATGTCATAGCAGAAGATAAAAGGAACATCGTAACATAATACACTAATATAATATGAAGCAGTACTCACACTATAGATATTAAAAATATTTAGTTCTAATTTTAAATCTATATTATAATATAATTTTCTTATGTAACGCTTTTTCACGAATTACTTTGTGTTAATAGCTCCATTTTACAAAAAGGGCTGTTTCTTTTAATTCATGGTTCAAGATTATGATATTGAAAGTTTAATTGTCACCAATAGTCAGTGACGGAACCAGAAATTGTTTTTGGAGGGGGGCTAGAAGGTAACAAACACAATACTCCGTTTCACTATTTAAAATGAATGCATAATACAGACTTATTAATGTTCTCATCTAGTGTGCATTTTTAACAAGTTTTGTTACGATGATGAAGCTATCTCATCATAATATTGTAACCAGTCATGGTAAAAGGAATAAAAAATATAGTTCGTATATTTCACCCGAAACATAGTTCTAACAAGTCTCTACCGCTAATTCGTATGTTTTCGGGTTAACTTCAAGTTAAGCCATAGAGTAGTTCCAAAAAACCGTGTAAATCCTTTGAACTACAGTCCCTCCATAACGGAGGAGTACAATATTATTCTTTTTGTCATCAATAAACCTGGGTAAGAAAAGCACAATTTCTTTGCACAGTATCTGATAAAACGTTGGTTGTTACATGCATCGGTAAGTTTTCCTTCTTATATTTTAAATTATCATTGAATATTTTATGTACATGTAAAATTGCACAGGTCCAGTAGTTAGAAAATAAATTAACTTTAATTATATTCAATGTGCAACTGTAATATTAAAATATATCCATACATCAAGAAATATATATATATATATATATATATAAATAATAAACAATGCCATGTTGACAGTGACAAATCTACTTTACTCCTTAGCTCACAAAGGACCATTACAATTTTGTAAATTTGATTTCTGAAAATTTTAAGCACCATTCGATAGAGTACTAAAGAAACCCCGGAAACAGGATTTTTTTATCTGCGGAAGTTAAGCAGAGATGGAGGTCGAAGTTAAAAAATGCCTCCTCTCAGGACCGACAAAAATGTAAATAAGGCCAAGGGCTACGAACGAAGATGTCTCGGTTCCTCTTCTTTTTTGCAATTAGGCCGGGATTGGGTAGAAGGGAGTCGGTCAGAGTCTATTTGAAAACACCATAGCAGAGGCCTAGCAGTCAGCAAGAAAATGAATTCGATGGCTGAAAATACGTAGTATAGCACTATACCATTCGATAGGATAGCTAAGGAATCTATTTCACAGATAAAAATCCCTTCTTTGGATGCCGTATGGAATAGCGTTAAGCATTTTCAGAAATCAAAGTCACAAAGTCATAATGGTCCCTTGTCACTTTCACTTCCAAGTAAATCTTCATAACACACCTGTAAAGATTTTACAATATTTTTTTCATCCATCTGTGCTGTATAGGCTGCAATCAAATGAAACAATAACATCAATTCCAAGTTTGTTGAATCAAATCGTGACCAATTCATTTTTGAAGTGAACGAAAAAAAGGAATATACACATTTATTGTGAAATATTCCTGTGTGGTATGTGTGTCTACATTTGAACGGTGAGTTTGGCGTCTTAAGAGTCCTATAAACTGTGATATCGACTTCATGGACATTTGGAACTTCTTCAGCCTTATTAAAAAATCTTGCAATGATCACTGCTAATACTTTGCTAATTTACATTATCAGCCAATGAATGGCACTGATGAAATTCGACGGGATTCTGAAGTTGAAGCGACAAGGTAAGAGTAAATCCAAGAATTGTGTCCACGATATGGAGAGCAATGATTTTTCTAAGTTAACTGCGGGTGCGGGAGCAAGCGGTCATCCGTGGGATTTTGATGGTACAATTGTGAGGCATTATTTTTCTCTTTTGGTATACATTAGTTATGACAAATTTAGATATTGCCAAGTTAAAAAAAATTGCAGGCCAATATGGCGGACATTTCAAAATGGCGGCTGGATTTTACACACAAATGTTCGGATCTCGGTTATTTTTCATCCGATTTAGATTACCTTTTTTAAATTGCAAGTCTACATTGGAATAATATTTTTAGTTATTACACATATGCTATCTATAGTGGTTTTCCAGTTTTAAAAGAAAAACATTATTTTTACCTCCAAAAATGTGGACAATAGATGGCGCTATGTAACGTGCTCCAAGTCACTGATTATTTAAAACATAACAACGAACATTTACATTATATTGCTTTTTTGTTTAAAGGAATATTAAAGAATTAAATCTGTATAGTAGGTATAGTCATATTTAGGTTAATTCATGTGTATTATCTTGTGTATAAAAACGTTTCCTAAATCATTGTTACTGTAGTGATTTACGACTAAAGTCCTTGCTTTAGAAATAACTCGCAAGGAAGTCAAGTGTTGTGAAGTGTAGCGTAGAGCAGTTAAGTGTCATGTAGTGGAGTACAAAATGAGAGTAAACTTCACCGTTTAAAACAAAGGTTGAAAAACAGAACCCGTCTTCCCTGTCTGAACCAATGGAATTAGATATATCCAGCACTTCCAGGTTGACACGCTCTCAGTGTATTCCATCCAGTAAAAGTGAGTTTTTTTTTTGTTTTTTTTTTTTCATTTGAGGCCATACCCGAGAAAGTCTTCTCAGAAAAACCTCAGTGATATAATAAAGAAAAGTGGAAACGAAGCCCTACAGATAAAAATTAATACAGCCGTCAACCAAGAAGATGGGTATACCATAGATGTGCGATATCATCTTCCATGTTGGACTAAGTATGTAAGTCATGTGTTAAGAACAGCATCAGGTTCAACTTGTCCAAATTCATCAACTACAGAAGCTGCCTCAGAAATCTAATTCATTAGTCTCGTAAGGGATTTTCTCAGAAAGGGCCCTCTCAACATGGCTGTCATCCAAACAACGTATGAAAATATCCGAGCTATAAACAATGTTTCCAACCCTTCTGTATGTCGGAAAAAGGAGTTAAAAAAACTGTTATCTGAAAACATATAGAATTGAATTCCATCGACCATCTCGTCGAAATGAGGCAGAGTTAGTGTCACAAGGTATCCCGAGACAGTTGTATTGATTCAGCTCACCAACTTAGTGATGAAGATGTCGATGTCAAGATGCAATGTCTCTATGACAGCACAAATTCTCAAAAAGTAGTTCCAAGGTGTTTTTTTTTTTTTTTTTTTTTTTTTTTTTTTTAACAGGAACTATAGATGAAGCAGATGATCATTTTCCCAGAGAAATATATATACTTCCTTTCTTCATATGGCTCGTGTGTGGCAGAGTAGACGCTATGTCGTCGGAGAAGAAAGAGTATCAGCCAGTAAAGCTGCCCTCAGTTTACCCCAAACAGCTTTGGCATTAGCCTTAAGTGAGAGACAAGTGCGACGTTCTTCTACCGACATGCCTCAACAAGTCGCTGTAGGCTTAGTCATTCATCAGGCCTCTCGAAACAAGGAAATCATCCGGTTACTTCATGGACTAGGAATGTCAGTCGAACACAATCGGCTTCTTCGGTATGAAACGCAAATAGCAGAGAATATAATCCGCGAAACAATGAAAAACAATGGAACATACGTTCCTTCTGGTATTGTCAGAAACCGATAAATTTTCTTCGCTACAGATAACGTGGACTTCATGGAAGACACTTCAGATGGTAAAAACACTATCCACGATACAATCATTGCAGATTACCAGCGTAAAGAGCCTAATGACGCGGCACCATTTGCCCATGCAATGACTTCATCCAACCACCGTATATTGGTCAATCTTCCAGAATGCTTCACTAACATTAAAGATTACAGCATGCCAATACCTAAGTGCCCAAATTTTCCAGGTTTCACTCCATCGCCACTCACAGAAGGATTGGATCACTCAGACTTTAACACATGGATATTAGAAAAAGCACTGCCTAAACCTGAGCCTGGTTTGGCAAACACAAGCACTGAGGAACATCCAATGGAAATTGCTCGAAACGTTTTCACGTGGCCAGCTATGAACTCATGCATAAGATATGTTTTGCCCTCTACAAATGTTAATGGGGGTTAAAAAAAAAAAAAAAAAAGTTTTTCTTTTAAAACTGGCAAACCATTGCTGCTAGCGTAATATGTGTTAACTAAAAATATTATTCCAATGTAGATTTGCAATCTAAAAAATCGGATTAAAATAACAGAGATACGAACATTTTTGTGCATAACTCATCCGCCATATTGTTCTCCAGAATTTTTTCACTTGGCAACATCTAAATTTATCATAGCTAATGTATACCAAAACAGAAAAAATATATATAATGTATACCAAAACAGAAAAAATATATATAATGTATACCAAAACAGAAAAAAATATATCTCACAATTGTACCATTAAAATCGCACGGATGTGAGATTTTACAGCACTTGCTCCCGGACGACCTGGGTCTGCTACAGATATGATTTTGGTTATAAATTTGAAAGAGCTATTAAGTAACCAACTTTGTAATCTGTGCGTATCTCTTGGTAATAAATTAAAAACAATTAGGCTGTTGGAAGAAATTACCAGAAATTTTGATTTTGAATTTATTTGCGGCCTTTAGGAAATCTTGATTTTAAGGCACAAAATATCATCACTACAATTTCGTTAAGTAAAAAATTATTACTTCAAGGAAACTAATCTACATAATTGAGAATCTCCCAGTCGTACCTCCTAAAAGTTGTTGAGTACAACAAAGGAATTTGAATTCGAAATTCTACGACAGTATGTCAAAGACAAAACTAGAGAATAAATTTTCACATACACCGCGATTCGAAAGAGCAATATTTTCAAATGTTGTTATAAACGCAATTTATTCGTAAGGAATGAAAGCTGCTCACAATATTCGTCAATAATTTTAAAAAAAAATGTTCTTTCATTTGCCACTAGGATCATGTCTCTAGCAGGGCACACACACTAGGATCATGTCTGGCTTATATACACCCTTGCTAAATGATTTTGTATTATTTTTTAACATTTTTAATTCAGAAAAATATTCAGTATTTTAAATGTGAGTTACTATAATTCCGTAATTCCTATTAATCTAACTTTGGGGGAGGGCTTCAGCCCGCTAGCCCCCCTTTAAATCTGCTACTTACTGCCAATAGTTAACATTTAAAACTACTGAATGTCTGTCAAACTTCGTAGTGTGATTATCGATGTAAAATATGCGAACTTATGTAACATAGTTCCAAAAGTTTCGTTGCAAAAAGAAAAAAAAAATCATTTTTGTTGACTTTTTTTTTAAATTTCAATACAAAATTTTGATTTAAATAATTTGAAGCACTGAAAAGGCTACTAACTTAGTTTTATCTTTCCAGATACCTTAACCAGTAAAAACTAAAGTAAAATTCACGACTATGTGCAACAACTTGTAATAATTTTGAAATTGAAGGAAGATATGGAGTTACTAATGGTATATTTCACAAAGGGATGTTAAAATGTAGGAAACTGACGTAACTTTCGTCGATATACGATGAATGAATTGGTTACACCGTAATTAAGTTCGAAAAAGAAACAATTTATAATGTTTCTACGCATCAGCTTTCCTTCTAAATTGACGTCCGTGTCTTCCTTTCTTCCTAAGCAATTGCAAATTTTATAATCGCAATTGCCTCTTTACTCCAGGCTACATCTTCCTAACGAAATATTCTAGGATTTCATTTTACTAAGACAAATTTTAGCTCATTTCATTTAGAATTTTCAGCTCTCAAGATTGTACTATCAATTTGGGAACACCCCATAACAATATTCCACAAAGCATCAGAGCTATTTTGAAGCCGCAGTTGTTCAGTGGTAGAGCCCTAACCACTGGTCCGTGGGATCCCCGATTCAATCCCGGCTATTGCCATGTGGGCTTTGTGGTAAATAAAACCCGTGTGCGTGGGTTTTCTCACGGTTCTCTTGTTTCTTCCCACATTCTTCATTTTACCATCATCTATTCGGTCTGATCCAAAGTTGCATAAAAGCCTTAGATGAAATTCAATTCAATGATAGCTATTTAATGCTGTCAAATCAATAGTGGGTTTTCATTTTCATCCTTCAGCATACACATAGGTAAACTATAATTCCAAAGCAATTTTTGAAGAAAACAGATAATTTGGTACAAATAAAAATACACAAATGTTACGAAGTAGGTAGTTACGAAACAATAATTTTCGTTTTGTACATAAGAACTGGATTTTCTGTTTTCTGTGTGTTCGTTTTCATATGTATTACAAAATAAACATACCTGTAATACAAATTGTAAACTTATCATGTGAATTAGGTTCCTACGTTCTCTTCTAAAATTTCGCCAATAAAAATAGTTCGTTAAAATGGTTTACATCATAAGAGCCTATCATCACATAAGGACTAAAAGGTCAAGCCCACATATGATTCAAAACACAGAATGATTAAAAATGCTGCACTTTATTTCTACTTTCCTTTATATATTAAAAAAAAATCTGATTACCACCGGTGAAGAGAACTCCAACCCTTGAATTATCTCAAAATCCTAAGCAGCTCATTCCCCCTCCCCCCACCCTCTCTCCCGCTCCCAGATACGAATGTTAAAAAAAAAACGCCGTGTAGAACAGGATATTTTTTGTATGATGTTCTATTTTACGATGTTCATTATGCATAGCGAAAAACACTCGCGTATCTTCGACAATAGAGAAACGTACACAGGTTAACGTGCTGTTACCAATAATAGCTACATCATCTTTCCCCTACAAAACAGAAGCAGATTTGAATTTAGTTTCTGTCTAATAACCTACAAAATCCCTTAAGCCCATTTCCCCTCCGACCTTCTTGCATATCCCACAAGTATCTTCATCCTTTTTATTACAACACTATACAAAGCGTATCTTGATCTTAAAATACAAAATTTTGGTAGATAATAGTATGTTTCAACTAAACAGGTTTATACAAGCTACGGAAGACAGCTTCACTCTACCGTCTCCGTATTTTCGAATTTTAGTTTATTTTCCAGAAATTAATTCATTGTAAATACTCATCTGGCTGTATTCTTGCAATTTTAGACGAGAAAGTATCAATAACCAACCTTACGCGACTCTAGATTCAGCATATGTTTCGAACTACTGTAAAGGAAATTTTACATACTAGTGCTCTTCCGATAAAGAATAGAGCAATAATTATCCTGAAACATTTGACTTCCATAAAAAGTAAACACTCGGTAAGTTACGAACAAACTTTCTTTCGAACCTCATTTTACAGAATGAATCCTGCTGAAGACAAAACTTTAGGTCTGCCGTAAAATTTACAACAGTTTCACATTTGTACTATCTAAGCAATTCCTGTTTTTACCTAACACATTTTTTGTTTATTTACATCCCTTCTGAGAGTCTCCAATTTGAAACATATCGAAGTTGGCAGAAGTAACTTTTTTTCTTGTACTGTACTCACCTTGACCTCGAGCCACTTTTGCTCCTTGAACGAGATTTTGATCTTGAACCACTACGTGACCTAGATCTGGAACGGGACTTGCTTCTTGACTGCGATCTGCTCCGTGATCCTGATCTTGATCTGCTTCCACTCTTTGACCTGGATCTGGCTCTGGATCCACTTCTTGACCTTGACCCACTACCTGATCTTGATCTCGATCTACTTTTGGACCTTGAACGTGAGCGTGACCCAGATTTACTTCTTGAACGTGATTTAGATCTACTTCTGCTACGTCCTGATCGAGATGCCGATCTCGATCGTGATCTTCTATCTGATCCACTACCAGAGTCAGAGGCGATACGACGTTTCTTTCCTTTTGTTCCTACATCACTGCCACTATCACTGAAAAAAAAAAACTCGATGATGAGAGCAAATACACAAAAAGGGACATTTTGCATTCATCTATTGATTTTAATATAGTTAATAAAATTACGACAAATTGGTTACGTCTTAAACCTTCGAAATTTGCATTTCAATTTCAGTTATCTTGACTTCAAATGTAAGCGCAATTAAACTTTGCTTTACATTAACAGGGGCTTAATTAATTCAAATCTTATGTTTAGTACACAATATTTCTTTGTCTTCTTGAAAAAAAATCATGTTCTTTATTTATTTTCCCACTCCTGAGCTTCAATAAATTAATTTTGTCATATATAAAACCTGTGATT
>JAGDQP010075892.1:0-10113 GCA_022664845.1 Lepisma saccharinum
CCAAGCTTTCAGGACAGCTGGGTGCAGTGCTAGCCTGACTTCACTGTCCAACCATCGTGTGTTATCCTTCTCGAAAACTGTATATATTCTTCTACATTTCTACACCTTTCCGAAAAGTTGATAACACAATTCTGCTACTTGCTGCTTCACGTTTGCATCCAACCTCGACGACTTTTCGCCAGGGTGTCCGCCAAGATTTTTAGCTTAGAAGGGGGGGGGGGGTAAAGTGAACATTGGGAATGTATAAGTGAAGTTTTGTACAGTTTCTATCAATTTTTCACAGCAAATAATTTAAGTTGCTGGGAGAGTGTTGAGGCTTTGGGGTCAACACTCCCCGTAGGGGGGAGCGGTCTGGCGGAAACACTGCTTTTCGCTCTGGAGAAATTCCATCAGACGCTTTCTTTTGCTGCCCTTCACATTCCGTAGGACTTGGTACAGAGTTCTTCTTGTCGTTTTGTAAGACATAATCTGCAAAGGGAGTAGAGAAAATTCCTGCATTAATAATAATACTCCCAAATTTACATTCAATTTACCTAACATACAATAACGAACTTTTTCATTTAAACGAAGTAAAGCAACAATTAGCAAAACTTTCTTCTGGTTTCTACTAAAGGCAGTGTTCATCTATGTTCTGAAAACAAAACCTTAGGTTCATAGCGTTTCAGGAGATTTATAACTAAAGCCCGAAAGTTCAGGCATTTATTTTACTTGAAATAGGCAAGCAAAAAGACATTTATTATTGCTTAATAGGCACTTAAAAAGGCATTATAGTTTTAAAAAATATGATTTACCCTAATTTCTTTTTAATCATTCTCTATTAAGCATATCATTCTACATTACATCAGGACTTTCTTTGTTGGTTTCACATCTCCCCGTTTTTTCTTCGTCTTGAACACGTATTAAGCTTTCTGTCTCTGAGAACTGTTTTCACTTTTGAAAATGAGCTCTCAATGTCCACAGAAGAAAGAGGAACATACATACATAAAAGAAAGTATTACTGACAACTTCATATCTACAATTTTATTTTCACCTTTAAGTACACTGCATACTTTATTTACTCTAGATCGTCGTTTGCACCCTTTACAGATCTACATATGTTCTGACTCTTCCAATACTTTGTTTATTTTTTCTCACTCAATATCCATCGTTGTCATCTGTTTCTCGCCTTTCTTCCCAAGTTTTACTATTGCTTCTGGCAACGTAGCGTAGTACGCGCGAGCTGTCAGGTCATCAGTCAGTGACAGGTCTTGATGCCATGAATTGTGCCAGAGATTCAGAAAATACTGAAGCAGTGAAGGGTGACGGTAAATGGGAAGCAATACACAAGGTAAGTCTAAATAAAGAATCACCCCTGGTCACAATTTTCTCCCCCTGAATTCACGGTCAAGAGACAGCTTACGGCGACAAAGGCAGCGTTGCTATATTTTTGCTTGTGTTTAATACTACTTTTAAAAAAACCGGCTAAAATACATTAAAAGGCAGAAAAAGGAATTATGTTTAGAAATAGGTAACATAAGGTAAAATATTAAAAAAAAAAAAAGGCAAAATGAAAAACATCTTTAAACGCTCCCACGATGAACTAAAAGGTTACCTATTATTTATATGATGATAATTTGCAACGAAAACGAAAAGGCATTTTGACAAACTTCCAGGCTCTATTTATAACTAGAGGGTGGATTCTGCATATTTGCATATTTCTATTTTGATGAATATTCGATAATCTGCATTACTAAAAATTCGATTTAGGCTGTTTAAAATTAAATTATGTGGATTGTATTGCGCATATAACGACATATTTTAGGTGTGCATACATATTTTGCTCGTTAGTGAATATACTAGCATATTTCCATAAAGTTTTACGTATGAACTTTTGTAAAACGCTTTTTCTGTATTTACGGAACTGAAACTCTTCGAGAGGTTACTAACCGTTATTTAAAGCATCACCCTGCCCGAAGGGGAAAAAATGATGGATGCCCAAACTGACATCATCACAGTTGTTGGAAAACAAGAGTATGGAACATACCGATAAAGAAAAATGTTTATCTTTAAAAACATCTAGTGTAGTGGTAACTGGGATTAGATTTACATCGCCACTGAAGCAGACTGTTGGTTTCACCTCACTTGTCCCCCGCCTCTCAACTTTTCTCTTCATTGTTCTTTGGTTGGTCACCTTATCTTCATTGAACATGTTTGAGGAGGAGAAGAAACAGAAGCTTGATTAACACTGTGCTTCTTTAGAAGACCGTAGTCGAAACTATGTTGTTGCTTGTGATTTAGTGACAAAGGAAATTTCTGGATAATTTTAGTCCCCATCTCCACTATTAATACAGCTTGTCAGCTTGAGATCGTGTCTTATTCCAGCATTCTTGTCGTTACTTCGGAGATTAACGTACTATTTGTTTTACTCTCCGAATGAGCGCATTTAGCAGAAATATAGTGAGTTAGTGGTTGGGTGTTAATTTTATTAATTCAAAGTACAAAGACCAAAATTTATTGGCAAACAGGTGACTATGCGACCAAGATGTCGTTTAATAGCCTTCCGCACCTTTGGATAAGGCTGTTATAGTAGCGAAAATTGGAGCACCGAAATAGAGTCGGCCAGGGGCTAGGTTTGAAGATACCATCTCGGTCTGACTGAAAGAATACCTTGGAAAAGCCCTAGTCAGGATATTCTACTACCGGATTTGAACCTGGGACTTCCGAATGCGAAGTCAACACTCTACCAGCTCAGGTACGGCTGCTCGATGTTGGATTTTCTAAGATGTAAACAATCTCTCACGACTCTTCTAACCCTACATGTACTGTACTTATATAGATCAGTCAGTTGTTCGGAAACAGGTAAAGGTAGGATGAAAAATTCCAAACAATCTTTATACGAAAAAGGCGGTAATCGGAAACGAGATGCTGCAGATATCTGATTTCGTGAGATAATTTAGTATATTCCAAAAATGAATGACTGAAGTTTCACCAGGGTTCTTTCTCAGTCACGCCAGATAAATGCCGGTATGGTACCTAGGAAGTAGACTCTGGCCGACTAACTTCTAACATACTCTTCCCTACCCTATTATGACCTGAGCATGCGATGCAAAAAAACTATAAATAAATTAAAAATTCTATTCCAAACAAGAGAAGAGCGCTGTCGATTTGATACAATTATAAATATTTTTGTCGTTTAGATGCCGATTTTATATGGTTTAATATACAAACTTGTTGTTTAATGCGTTTAATTGTAGCGCGTGATGTACTCAAGCAGGGTGAAGAATGTGGGAAGGAATCAATCCTGGCCTTCAGAAAGGTACAATTTCATCATCTGGTGAGACAACACTCAACCAGGGAAAGCACCAGTGAGGATGTTCGACTTCAGCAAAGTTCGTGCTCACTCAACCTCCACATTATTACTTAGTTCTTAGAGACGTAAGCCACTAAACCACTCCTGCTCACTGCGTCTCTACGTAGCAGAGCTAAAACGGATCACCGGATCAATCGGGTCATTCGGGTAAAGTTTTGGACCGGGTCACCAGGTATAGGTTTTGGGCCTGGCCTGATCCAGAAGAACAAAACAGACTATTTAATTATTTCCTTTCGTTTGAATCAGGAATTCCGGCAGGATTTTTAGTTTGGTGGTGTAAAATCAAAATTGGAAGGGTGTGAGTGAAGTTTTGCAAGGTTGGCCAGGACCTAATTTGCCTGCTGGGACTGATGAAAAACTCTGGATAAACCTCAGTCGGGATGGTCGACCGATGGGATCAATCCCAGGACCTCCTGAATGCTAAGCCAATGTTCTACGACTGAGCCACGGCCGCTCGGTGAGACTTACATGTGCCCTTAGTACGCCTGGGACCCTGGGAAGTACAGGCGGTCGACCCCACCTCACTTAGGGTCGTACGGCAAGAATATGTGGAGTGCTACCTTCACATCCCCGTGCCGTTCACGGCGCGTACGCATTGCACAGTGATACATTTACCTAAATTATTTTTATTATTTCAAGCAGAAAGTTGTGTGATCCCCTTAATTGTAATCCTGAACACGCTACTGCAATAAGTAAGAATCTATCGACAATCAAACTCTAATTTCATTTAGTATAATTGTTTGCAATTGTGAGAACAACAATGAATGAAACAGTACCCCACAATCACGAAGCCTCGAAAGAAGAGTTCTTCTTGAGATGTTTAGAACTACAGTGAACATATTTTCTCAGTCAAAATTCGGGAGTCGGTATTACCGAGATCTAATGGATTCCCCTTCGTTAGTGGGTGGCTTGAGTGTTGACCGAAGGAAAAATTCTTATTCAGATCATAAATTTAGCTTAAAAGTTACCTCAACTTTAAAACTTGAGACAAGTGTGGCACGAAAGATGTCTTTTTGCATCTCCACTAAAGGTTACAATACGAAGGCAGGTATTCGCTTGCTGTCTCAGATACTGACACTTTGTTTCTCTCCAGTTTTTTCTTCGCTGCGTCGAAGGTAGGTAGTTCCAATATTATGTAGGAAATACAACGAACTACAACGAAGAAAATATAAAATTTACCTCAAAAGCCCCTATCAAATTAAATTATATTGCCCTTGTTTTATAACATTCGGGGCATTTTATATATTTTTCGGAACACAGCCCTAAAATTTGGGACGTGCGGTTACCGTAGTTTAAAACTTCAACTGGGCTGAAACATATTGAGCTAGGGAAGAATGTGGTAAAATTCCTAAAATTAAAATGCATACAACTGAGTTTTTTTTTTAATTTTGCGTACTTTTTTTGCATACAAAAATGTCCTTACCGATAAACGGAGGAGTTGTTTTGTACCAGAGAATCTTAATAGTATCTTCTCATCTACTGTACTACGTCTAACGGTAGCAACAAACAGAATTGATACACTGTATGAGTGAAAGAAGACTGATAGTGAAGACATGAAATTGTGTATAGTCTTCAAAAAAAATTAGTACTTTACATCGTATTTGTTTTTTATTTCAGTATTTACTTATCCTTTTTAGTGCATATTTAAGAGAATATTTTAGCCATTTTTACAGAATATTTGCATGTATATTTTATCTGTCTTCCGTGAATATTGATCCCCCCTCTACTTATAACATTACAAGAAAATTAAACACACATAGAATACATTTTCGTTTATCACCTACTGGTATGACATCCTATTACACATCCAACTAGCTTCACAGATCATTTTTAATTAATTATGTGAACACTGTATGCTCCCAGGTAGCTTTGAAGACATTGCTCCTTGCAGTATAATATTGCACTTCTATCTACTACAATGGCCAACTTTTGACACGCAATTTTCCCTTCACAAAATGGGATTTTAGCAACTTCACTTTAATGCAAATTTGCGTGGGGGATCACGGACCAAAGAACCTAATTTTCTCACCGTTCCAATTCTTTCTCAATAGATAAGACCTTTCTGTTTGATACTAGACTTGTCTCGGTTCTTTCTACTGACTTTAGTTTCTGGGGTTTTGGCCAGGTTTTGAGTGGTTCTGGACCACTGAGCATTGTCGTTAATCATTGGTGACGAAAACGTGAAATTTCTTTAAATGACAATCTAATCACAGTGATGTTTCCAACAGTTCTTTTGTACTTGTGATGGAAGTTGAGGCGCTCTTAACGATAAAGAGTGTAACATATTACCTCACATACGAAATTTCACGTAATAATATTTGAGAGTTACACACGCAATTTCTCGTTAAGTCTTCAAAGAAACTAGTAAATGATCACATATATTTTCTTTTAAATGGAGTCGTAAGACCATTCATATAATGCATCATTTAACTAACGTTATTATTTAGCAAAATTTCCCTTCTTGCCACTAGACAGAAGAAATGGAACGGCATTTGATGCTTTACCACAATTATACATTGCACTTCAAATGAAAAATGATGTGTGATGGGATTCTTCCTGTAAATCATTCAGTTACGAAATATACGAGATGAAAATTTCCGCTGGGTCACCTTGTATTGATATAGTAGTCGCATTTGGTAGGGATCAGTGCACTTAATTAATACATCAATTTCATCAAAAACTTTAACATACAAATTAACTTCAGGGCAAATTTAACTGCAAATGCATAACTTCCACACATGTGCATAGTGTTGCCTACCTTGCAGGCATTCCGAACAAAAATTTCTCAAACTTTGAAGTTTTGTAACTCGTGTTCTACTAAATCCTAAAACGTAGTGCTAGAGTGAGTGTTTGTGGATGCTGATTTCCGACTTCCACCGGAGTCAGTTTCCTTGTTATTAAATAATATTCTCTAATAACACGACCTTTTTAGATTTGTCAGAGTTTACACAAAACACCTTGGGGGAAATTCCTACCTGAGAGGGTATGTCGAAAGCCAATCAGGGGACACAGTTTCTCTCAACCACGCCTAGAAGCACCAGCAGGGATTTTAACACTGATCTTAAAATGCTTTTTCATACAACTTAAATTTTATCACATTTATAGAATAAATATTGAGATATAGTTTAAGTGCAACATTGATAAGTACATAGTATAAATTCTTATGCACTGAGAATAATAGGAATAACAGGAGATAGTTTAAAACTATGCTTCGTTTACGATAATTTGTTTCAAATGTTAATGTGGAATTGCGCTACATTGATGTTTATTTGTTTTGTTTTTATTTTTCAGGTAAGTACCCAATTAGTCTTCATTTGTTCCTTCACGGACACCACGCGAAGGTAGGTGGCACTAATATTTCATAACGATTTTTTTTTTTTGTGATTTTGTATGATATTTACATTACGTGGGTTATTGCATAAATTGAAATTGTCTTTAAAATAGTGCTTTTTCCATTTGTTTAGGCGTCAATTGAATATAGGGCTAGTACGTTTCTTGGGTGAAATTGTTTAATTGAGCAAGAAAATCTCATGATAGTTCCAATATTGTTAACCGTTTACACGAATGCTTGCTGTGTTTTCTTCATCTGATGACATAATATATTAACATTTGAGGCGCATGCGCAAACAAAAGTCCACGTTAAAAGAGAACACATAGACCTTTTTGTTCGCGCATGCGTCTTATTTATTTAACACAAGCTCAGCACCAAGAGGACGTAGAAACACTTCTTTTACCGTTTCATAAAAAAGGGGAAAATTACTCTCGAAAGAATAATATTAAAACTGTAATTATCCTGCAACCATCCTTTAACCATATACAGAAAGTTTTCAACCTCGAGCCGAACTTAAGTACTGAAGAAAGTACAACAACGAATCTGGTGAAGATATTCTCAATAATATGGACATTCTCCGTAACACTAAGTAAATTTCTTATGCATCTTGATCTTAGTAAACCGTTCGATTCTGACCAGAAAACTTGGTGCTTTCCTAGTATTCTATTCCTTGGAAGTTTGAAAAATAGCAATGCTCCTAAGATGTATCCTTGTGAGATTCCCTCTTTCACTGTTAGCGACTGTGACCTATCAAAATGTTTGCAAAAATTAAGCGACCCGATAATTGTAGCACATTTTTATGCAGAATGATCTCTACAAATTGACATGGTCTATTATCGTACTGTGTTTAATACAGAAACTGGTCTACAGTTACAATCTATCTTAGAATAAACCTATTTTTTAACTCTTAAAAATTCACATTTTCTCTATGGTTTAAGACGGTATTCCTAGGATACTTATAGGTCTAATATTATATTTGGTCAGCAATATTTTATATTTAAAAAATAGTAAAACAGACATTTAAACTATTAAATATACGTTAGAATCAATTACGCCTTCCTGTTTACTGTTAACATAATTTATTGGAGCATATTGCATATTCCTTGGAGAGTCAAGTTATTTAACACACGCGGAGTGCCAAGGGGGGTACAAAATGGATTTCAACGTTTTTGTTGTGATACGTGCTTGATTGTGAGAATATTATAAAATATTGTTTAATATATCTTTCAACATTTATCTAAGGCATATACTGAGAAAATACAAAATTTCAATACTCAGAAAATACAAAAATAAACAAATAAATCATCAAATAAAAAACAAACCTGTGCGCAAAAGGTTGCATTATATTCTCATAACATTTTCACCACTCGAGAATTTGAAGTTTTCATTCCGTTTCCCCCCCGTTGGTACATTTCTCACATTTGAAAACGACTTACTTTTTTCGTGTGTATTGGAAGTAGTACCAGCTCGCTACGAAGCAGTATTGCCTACCGAAAAGTAAAAGAAAGCGTATTGCAATAAACAAAATTATTTTCACGGAGTGCTGAGTGGGGTACAACATTTGGACCCCAATCAAAAAATTGTATTTTTTTAAACGAAAAATAACAATTTCTATACAAAAAGCTATTTCAATGCTATATTCTTAATTTCTTTAAAGTCAACTATAAGAAAATTGGAAAACTAAAAGGCATTACTTTAAAAACTATTATCGAAAATTATAAGTGGAGTACAAACTGTACCCCGCTTGGCGCCGCAAGTGATATATTAATACACTGAAGCTTCAAGACCGCGCTTCAAGCTTCAGTCACCGAAACAAAATTTACAAAATAGCTGTTTTACCATACGCTGAGAGATAATATTCACAAAATAATCAAAACACATTTATTAGTAATTTATTTCGAAGTTATACTATATTTCAAGAATCAAATCAGTGATGATATTCAATCGGTTAGAATTGGTTCGAGAAAAACGGTTCTTAAATGAATCAAATAAAATGATTTGATCCAAGTAAAAGTACAACTAATGGACAAAAAATAACTTACATTATTTGCTTTATTTGTGAGGTGGACTAACACAGCACCGTGACAATCCGTGTACAGATTATGAGAAGAATTTTTAGATTTGAGCCGCAAAGGCTGTTTGTAAAATTTATTTGGCCTTATAATTTCATGTTAGAAAAAAAAAGAAAGAAATGGAGATGCTGTCCAGACGTAGAGAATCGAAACATATTGAAAGATCTTGCCTTGATGACTGACAGTTTGGAAAAGATGTCAGTGCTCTAATTGTCCTTTTGGAGAGCAAGGCATGACTGTTATGAAAGCCGAACGACTCAGTGGAATGAATGCGAGAATTTCCCTATTTAACGAATGAAACTAGACCAGTACGAAGTCGTGATTGAGGAAACTGTAAATTCTAGCAATATCAAGATATTTTGTTGTGAAAGAATGAAAAAGTTAAAGAGATCGTTAAAAGAAATCCAGAGTGGTATTGACGTCATGGACAGTAGACTGTCAACTAAAGTTCATCACAAACAGACTGTGTCAAAATCTAGTTTCAGTACTAGGGTTATCGTATCTCCGTATTTTGTACGGACAGACGGGCGAGAAGATAGAAATGAGTTTTCAGCAAAGAATCCAAAATCTCAATTGGCTCGTCCTCAGCACCTTTTGAAGACTTATGAACATCAGTGTTGCAAACTATATTTCGTTAATAATGATAATAATAGTAACAATAATAGTAATAATAACAGTAACAGTATAATTAAAAATAACATGGGCATTATTATTATTATTAGTAGTAGTAGTAATAGTATTGCTTGCAATAGTAATAGTACGAACGTTAATAACCATACTAGTTGTTATTACTACTACTACTAATAATAATAATGCCCATGTTATTTTTAATTATAATGTTACTGTTATTACTATTGTTATCATTATTAACGAAAGAGTTTGCAACACTGATGTTCAGAGCTCTTTAATTGATGCTGAGGACGAACCAACTGTGATTTTGACTTTGTTGCTGAAATATTATTTCTAACTTCTCGGCCGTACAAAATATGGACATTATGGTAGCCCTATCAGTACTGTATTCTATCACCTAGGTCTCTGATGTGACTAAACTTGCGGGGAGAAGCCAAATATTCATCTTTGAGTAAAGTGATCAAATCGAACATCTGCACCAATGATTTCATGGAATGTGGGCATAATGGGAATAAAGAAAATGAGAGCTCTCCTCTTACCACACGGATAGTTCTAAAACTTAGTAGTCCAGCTATAGCACAGGAATCATTCAACGTCATAAATCTCGTCTGAACATTTGGAAGAGACACACTGAATGCTAGAAACATCTGCCAAAAGATATACATCAAGCTTCTATAGTAAATCCATAATAAATAGGAGCGAGAAAAGTATATAAAATCATTTCCATACTA
>JAGDQP010075893.1:0-10113 GCA_022664845.1 Lepisma saccharinum
ATAGCCACCATCTGCTGACTGTCTTCCTGCGACTCACATCTTTACGAAGTATTTGTAGGCCTAAGCCTCAGATGCCTAAAGATCTTTAAAAAATTCAAACGAAGTATTTGTATTTCTTTTTTATGGGAAATTCAGGTAGTCAAGACAGTAGCGCAGCGCTCTAATTAGCACGTTTTAGCCGTGCCTGTTGCGATCTCTTATAGTGAATCTGAAAAACTTTAATCCATTGTAAACACAGACTACACCACAAGTACTATAACGTAAGGCAGTATTCTAAATACAACTATTTAACCCGAAAAGGAAACTGTTTTGTCATCTAAGATTCAACCTGAAGAAAGGAAACTAAAAATCTTCATTGTAGACTGAAGGATTAATTTCAAGACAAATCTCAGATTTTTTTTTTCTTATGCACATTACCTTCCTTCTCCCCTTTCTTCTTTTTTTCATCTTCTTGGCATGACTTATAGAGAGGATATACCAAATAAACCTCTGCTCATTTTTTATGAAGATAAAAGCTAAACCGTAAGAGAAAGAAACTTGATGTCTTCTTTGAGACCAAATATATTGCAGGCGTTAATCATAACTCAACGTTTTAAAACATAAATCTTAAAACATGGATTTAACGCGATGAAAAATATCGCCTTGAAGAAAGTTTGCTTACAACACTTCCTTCTTTCGTTAAAGATTTCTTCTCCATCTTCTGTTCCCACCATCTCCTGTATCTTTTATATTCTACCTCCCCCTTCACCCTCACTCTATCTCAGTATTTCATTATTTTAATGCCTATATGCCTTCATCTGAGTCGTATTCTGAGAGGAAAAGTGTTAGACTTAATTTACAACGCGTATCTCTTAAAATGGATGAGTACCATCAGTCGAGAGCATTAACTGCCGGATGTTCCTAATATAAAGGATGCTTTATTGGTAAAATTACTGAATAATATACAAGTTTAAGACAGTGTAACGTATGTTCTTGAATGCAAAGCCCCCCTCAAAGGAAAACAAACTACAGGGCAAATAAGCGGAGATTCTTATCCGGTTGAATTTGAGCGTGAACCAACGTTATTCCTCTCTGGACCACTGTTCTAAATTATTTGTAATCTTTCCAGCGCTTGTGAATTTGCTGTTTTTTGAGCTTTAGAATTAGTTTATATTCTATGAGCTTAACAGTCAGCTGCGGTCTGATTCCGTGTCATGTTTCAGGGATGCCGTCCTTCTGTGAACACTCTTCTCGAGGCAAGGATGCAAAAGGTAGTGGACAGTCTTAGTTTAGAAATGGTTTGGTGAAATTAAGGAAAACCTGCGTGCACGGGCAGCACCAGACCTCAAACCTACGTGTCTCGGCAGCACACTGATCAAGTCGGTACATTTACGCAAGAAAATTGACAATTTGTTTCCCCAGTCACAGAGTATTTATCTTATTATGTTAAATAACCCTGAACTATAATAAATACGCTGAAGTACGTAAGACGGTCAGCACTAAAGATATTTGCTGGGGATCAGAGGAATTAAGGGCCTCCTTTAATTTAAAAGAAAAACATCTGAACCCGTATATTTTTGGTTCTCAATTAGAGGGTATTTATTTCAAAAATGTTTATTTTTTTGATATTTATATTCCCTATATGTGAATATTTCAAAACGAGTATTCTTTTGTTTTTGCCTTCACCGGTTGATTAATGTGGGCCATTTTTCTGTAGTGGTACAAGACAAAATTAATATTCCAGACGTTTACGAAATACTGTTCATCATAGGACATTCAAACACAAACTATTTCTTCCTTTAGATAATTTTTTAGTCCTCTGTATGAAAAGTGTAAAATGTATACTCGAACTGGTGATTATCGTAATAGAAAAAATACGGTTTTCATGTTGCTGTTTCACAAGGAAGGGGTTGGTTGATTTTTGTACACTATTACATATCAAAGTATATTTGAAAATATACAGAATATGAAAACTTAGATATGGTCCCTTATTTTTCTAAAATGAGTTTTTGAATATCCAAAAATCCGTATTTTGTCAGTATTGTAGATTCATTATCTCTGGTGGGGAACTAGATAAAAATCTATTAAAACTTGCTATGCATTTAGATAAGAATAATCTATGGCAGAAGTTTCAACTTAGAGATTTGAGATTGAAACGAGTTACAGATTTTTGGAGTAGGGATGCATAATGATCGTGCGAGCTTTGTTATGAACATTGAAGACACAATCTAGTGGAAAACCAAATAAAAATCTAATTTATTTATATGTTATGCACGTATATAAGTAAAAACCATGGTACATATTTCAACTTTGATATTTGAGTTGAACGGAATTACATATTTGCAAATCGCGGTAGAGGGACAATGCTCGTGCACGCTTTTGTATCAACATTGGAGGCTCAGTATCTCTGGTGGGAGACAACATAAAAATCCACATTTTTACACATTATACACCTATATGAGGAGAAAGTACGGTAGAAATTTCAAGTTTGAGATTTTAGTTTTAACGTAGTTTGAGATATGCAATTGAGGAGTGAATAATGTTCGTGCAATTGAGGAGTGAACATAGGTAAATATGTTATACAACCACCAGAGTGTTAAAGAAAGATATTAATACATAAATTAAAAATATATGGCAGACAATATATACAAAATGTCCCCTGCGGGTGTGATAACACTCCTTGCCATGTAATGAAGGACTCCAGGGTTCGATTCGTGCAAACTTGGAACATGCAAACTGTTATTCATCTCAAGTGCAAACCTGGAACTCTGATCAAACTCAGAAATCAAAGTTCTGCCATCGTTTTTTCGCACATACATGCATAACGTGTGAAGAAATTAGATTTTTATCTTGTTCCTCACCAAAGATATTGGTCCTCAATTTTTGGATTTTAAAAATTCATAAAAATTGAGGGATAATATCTCAGTCCTCATATTCTGCATATCTTCAATATACTTTGATATGTAATAGTGTACAAAAATGAACCTTGACATTCAACCCCGTCTGTGTGAAACAGCACTCTGTAAAATGTATTTTGTTCTATTCCGATAATCACATTGGGATACCATTTTCATCAGTTCGATTACGTTTTACGCTTTTCGTTCAGAGGACTGGCTCTAGAGGAAGAAATTGTTTTTGTTTGAATGACGTATGATGAACCAGTTCGCAGATATTACATTTTCTAAAAATGTCTGTTGCAAACACAAATTTTGGCATGTACCGCAATAGAAAATGATCGCCAATAATTAATGGGTGGGGACAAAAATAAAAGAATGCTCGTTTTGCACTATTCACGTATAGGGGATATATTAATATTTAAAGAAAGTACTTAAAACAGGTCGAGTGACCTAGGTTGAACCACTTCAGATGGAATGACCCTATACATAACAACGTTGGAAGTATTCCAAGTTACAATCCCTGCATTTACATGGCGTCACGAAAGGAAACTTCAGTGAAGATGGCTGGCACCCGGAATCAAATCCAGGACAGTAGTGCTAAAAACAACGGTTGATAGACAGAACTAATGATATTATTTTACCCCTTTACGAGCCTTTTCCGGTACAAATTCGTACCACGGGTTGTTTTCAGTGTTGCCATCTTATTAATTTTTTCACTAAAATTAATAATTGAATAATTAAAGAAATTAAATAGAATTTTTACTAATTTTTAATAGCAATTAGCAACTAACTATTAAAGAATCACACTTTAGCATATATAGAGCTTTAGAGCTATATAAAACTATATAACGTTAGTATTAAAACATGAAGCAAGATATGAAATAATATGATTTTTATTTTTTAGATTTGGCAACACTGACTCAGGAATGTGTTCAAGGTTATTAATGTTACGTCACTTCCGCTCGCCACACAGCTATATAAGAAAGAGAAAATTAAGACAGTAGAGATTTTGACTTGGTGGATTGAAGGTGGAAGGTGATCTATACGTGTCTCGACTACACTATACTTTATAGTCTCCACTTTACGGGAAATTAAAATTTATCAATGCGGCTATAATTGCCATGCTATACAGCATTGGGTGAGAATTTTGTAAAATACTACGAGCATGGCAATACAGTATTCGACATAACCCAATGAGGACACATGGACTATTGCAAGTAGTATATTTTCTAATTAAATAAAAATTTTCGATTTATTATCGAGGGGGTCTAATGGTTCCTAATTAAGTAGGTGTATAATAACGATTTAATGCCCACATTTTAACATGGGGAAGATAGGAGTATACCTCCCTCCTCCGACTAGTTTTCGTAAATGAAAATACACTCATTTCCGGCTTGCGCTATTACTGCCATCTACCGGTCATATCATGAACTACTTGATTATTAGCGCCATCTACTGGTGTCACTCTTTATTACTTGATTAGTAGTATTGTAGTAGAATGGCCCCACTTGGGCTCGTTTTACGCACCTTTGGCTCAAATTTTGGAACTAGATATAGTTACTTTTTTGTAATCAGATTTAGTTACTTTTTTATTAATTCTTATGACCCTTATCTTTAATTGTAAAAAAAGTAGTAGTATTTTGTAAAAGAGTATGAGCCAGTTTCTCAGCCCCTATTTAAGATGGCAAAAAGGCTATAAACACATTTTTTTCCACATACCGCGTGGGGTCCCTAATTTGGCATATTTAGTTTTGCGATATGGGGGCTAATGGATCCTAATTGCCAAAATTTTATCGGATCATGACCAAACTTTATATTTAGGTAGATTATGATGAGAAACGACAAGGAGTTTAATAAGGGGAGATTTTTCGATTTATTTTTGTGATATTTTGAGCCGTTTCCGAGATATCGGGACCTAATGGTTCCTAATTGCCAAAATTTTGCTTATAAAGAGGAATTAATTTTTTGGAGGTTACTTTCTATTTACAGCAAACTAGCTTTGTTAATTGTTTAACAGACAGCAAATTCTTGCAACGCCAAGTTACGTATATTGGATTATTTATCGCTTGCCACATCGAAGAGAATTTTACTACTAAATTACTCGCAGTATTTTTCTAGTGTTACAATCACAGAAGTTAGTGTAAAAAGATTAATTGAATTGAAAATTTACTAATATCTGCTATTATTTATTAAAAATCAATGAAAAACCGCTTTTCGTGTGTGTATAATATAAATTTCAAGTATTAAATGTAACGGTAAAAATTTAGTGCAAAAGAAAATAATGTTTTTCAATATAATGTAGTTTTTTGTTCCCTCCAAAAAAATAGAAAAAGTGACTTGCAACTTTTGCTATTAATCTATATAAAAACTAATATATCAAAGCATATTCAAGGTAATCATAGTGATGAATCAAATCCAAAGAAACAAAAATCAATAACATTTTTGTGTATATAGTGCTTTCAAAAATAAATTAAAAGACTATGCGGTCCCTAAGGATACTGACGAAAAAAATATTGTTGTGACTATTTCGTTCTTGAACAGTATGAAGAATGAATGCCTGGAAATAGTAAGGAAAGATTTAGATCTTAAAACTCTAAAAGTGAACGTAATTTTAACATCAACGTTTCTTCATCCAATTAGTGAAGAACAAATAAAATTTCACGTGCCGTCTGGTACACAAATAATCTAGGAAAGGTGATGTATTGCAGGATAAAATAGACCAAATATTTTTCAATATAATTGTAGAACAAGAAGAACGTGCAATGAAAAAATCCGGGTGGAGTTTGTGTGAGAAATCTGCCCATAAGCTAATAATATCAGTGAGTAAATTCAATACATTTATAGCTTCATCGTATATTGAATTACCAAAATGGGTGTGTGATAAAAAAAGCAGTGATCAGTATCCAAAATAATGATGAAAAATGCTTTTTTTATGATGCATCGCGGCAGCATTATATCCTGTTGATATTCATCCTGAACGTGTATCGAATTATTTGCTATATGAGATTGAGTTTACACCAGCAATGTGTAATGTATCTTTTCCAGTCTCATTAAGAGACATTTATAAATTTGAGAAACATTATAACGAGCAATGTTCCAACACTAAATTAGCCAATAATGTATATGGTTATAATAAAAACAATTCATTCTTTCCTCTTTGCATACGTGAAATAGTAATTGAAGCACAACATAAACAAATTGATCTCTTATATGTAAAAAAATAAATCAACATCCCATTATTGTTTGATTAGGGATTTTTCACGTTTAGTGAGAAACCAAACAACTAAAGATGAACACAAACATTATTATTGTAGGAGGTGTATATCACATTTTAACACTGAAGGTAAGCTGTCAGAACGTATTTACTTTTGTAAGGGCTTTGAAGCCACAAGAACACTTATGCCAAACCTAGGGCAAACTATTAAATTGTAAAAACCAAGTTCATTGCTAGAAAACGATGTAATAATTATTGCTGATTTTGAATGCTTTCTTAAACGAATTTCTACTCCTGGTCCCAGTACATCATACACAAAAGGTTTAACACCACAAGGTCTGTGGTTTTGGTTATTCTGTTTGTTGGCACGATGATACGCGTTTTAAACCTTCTATATATAGAGGTATAACGCTGCTGAAAAGTTCCTTTATCAAATGGAAAGTGAATTCCAACATATTGTTAATAAGTTATCAATTACGCAACCACTTTCCCCAATGTCACCTCAAGAAATAAAACAATATAATGAAGCGATAATGTGTAGTGTGTATGAGTGGTATTTTACACCAGATAAAGTGCGGCACCATAACTATCTCATAGGCAACTTTATTGGTGTTATTTGTAATAATTTCAAGTTGCAAATACAAGGGCAAAAAATATTGTGTTAATTTGTTTCACAATCTCACTAATTATGACGCACATTTAATTGTAAAGAAACTAGGGTTACAACCAGGTACGGTTAATCTAATAACACAGAGGAGCGTTATATTACATTCTGTAAAATGTTTACCTTTGGAGATCGTAATATTGAGTAAAGGTTTCTCGATCTATATAGGCTCTTGCCATATAGTTTAAATGCACTAATCTCAAAATTAGAACATACTCAATTGATTCACACACTCAAACACATGCCCACACAAGACATGAATCATCTTAGACGTAAGGGTTGATTCCGATACGAATATCTCACTGATGAAACAAGATTCAATGCAAAGCAAATACCAAATAAAAGGTATTTTAATAATACATTAAATAACACTATGTAGTGAAGAAGATTATGCTTTTGCTAAGATGTGGCGAGAGTTTAACTGTAAAACTTTTGGTGACTATCACGATGTATATTTAAAATGAGATGTATTGTTGACTGCTGATGTGGTTCAAAATTTTAGAACCACATGTTTCGAGGCATATGGTTTGGACTTTGTTCACATGTACACAACACCCTAACTGGCATGGACTGCAATGCTCTATGAATCCAAACAAGAGCTGCATCTACTGTCAGATGTAAACATGTATCTGTTTATAGAGCAGTCAATCAGAGGAGAAATTACTGAATGCACATTACGCCATGCCAAGGCAAATAATGCCTATATTCCTAACGAGTATAATCCTAATAAAGAGCATTCATTTTTTATGTATAATGAATAACCTTTATGGTTCTGCCATGGTTGAATCTTTACCCTGTGGCATTTTTCATTGGGAACCATCGCCATTGTCGTGGAATAATAGTTAAAAGATAATGCAGTACCCAGAACACAGTGAACTCGGTTTTTTTGCCGAAGTAAATTTACATTATCCGAAAGAGTTGCATGATGCACATCAAGATTTCCCCATGACTCCATCAAACGAAATTCCTCCTCATGGTAAATGTAAAAAGCTCTTGCTTACACTAAATGATAAACAGATTTACATAGTGCATTATCGATTCTTACAGTTCTATTTACGTCACGCGTTGCAACTTCATCATGCACATAATACGCTATGGTTTAATCAATCCAAATGGCTCGAATCATATATTAATAGCAATAGAGATCGTCGCACTGCTGCTACTACAGACTTTGAGAAAGGATTTTAATGAATAACGCAATTTATGGCAAGTCTATTGAAAATGTAAGGAATCGAATTGAGATGTGGCTTGATAATGACGAAAAAAGTGTAGAAAGCGTGTAGCTTCCCCGTGCTTTAAATCACGAGGAATATATGATGAGAATTTAGTATTATGTCATATGTTGAAGAAAATAGTTACATTACATAAAGTTTATTATGTAGGAGCAGCAGTGCTCGATCTTTCGAAGTTGTTTATGTATAGATTCCACTACGAAGTCATAAAGCCAAAATATAAGGATAATATAACCATAGCATACAGGGATACTGATTCATTTGTGTATTATATTAAAACAAATGATTTTTATAAAGGCATGAAAGAATTAATAGAGTATTTTCATACTTCGAATTATCAACAACCCAATGAATATCAAATTATTCCAAAGAACAAAATGCAGCTGGGAAGATGAAGGATGAGTATAAGGGATTAACGATTAGTGAGTTCGTTGGTTTGAGAGCAAAGATGTACGCAATAGAAGATCAAAATACTGAAACTAGAAAGGTGTATGAAAATGTGTTGTTGATCAAACTATTTCATTTGATGACTTTAAGTGTTGTTTACAATCAGGGCAAATGCAAAGAAGAGAACAACGAATAATTTAAATGTTTCAGTGAATGTTTATCTTTTTTCTATAAATTTAATTATAATATAGCTTGTTATTATTTATTATGCCTACTGATCTATTTGGATTCCCACGATATAAGTCACATGAGCATGGAACATTATCAGATGCTCCTTCAAACATTAATTACAATCAATTAACAGTACTGGATCAAAGGGTGAAAGTAATAAAGTCTGAAATCAATGCACTACGAAATACGTTATCTTCAAATAGAAGCGCAAAAATATATACTATGTCTACTCCAAAAACTTGATATTGAGTTGAAAAGTGTTATTCTTATGTATTCATAGCTGGTAAATAAAAATAATTTAACCGAAGTTCAAAATATTATAACGACAATTCAAAATGAAGTACAATTAATAAACAATCAATTTATTACAAACACTGCTGAACAAGATTTATTTAATGATCTGAATTCAAAGCTTACGGAGTTACAAAATACATTTAATGGTCTTCAAACAGCTGTGAATGCTTTAGAAAATGCTCTTCAAAATAATCCCTCCCAAGAAGATCTTCAAAAAATGCAAGAAGTTATATCGAAACTACAAAATGAACTTAAAACTATTACTGATGAGTCAAATAAACTTCGTAACGATCTAACCAGCCTACCTGTTTATAGTGATGTATCAGAAATTAGTAGAAAGCTTGGTGAGCTTGAAACAATAATTAATAACATATCAGAACTCACGAATATTCAAATTGAATTAAAGAACCTAGAGACTGTTGTGAATAATATTCCCACTGAGGTAATTAGTTTACAGGAAGCACTTGCAAAATTAAATAAGAAATTAGAGGGTTTTAATCTTCCTTCAGATTTAATTAATCTTCAGCATGTTGTAAGCACTGTTCAAAATGATTTAATTGAAATATAAAAGAACACACCGTAGCAATCTGATATAGAGAGTATACGTAAGTCTCTAAACGATTTAACTACAAATCAAAATCAAAATGAAATAAAATCGAAATTAATTGATCTCCAAGAAACTATTAACTCACTTCCATAATAGCAAGAAGTAGAAACTCATTCAAAATTCATTTCTGTTCATGGTGTTAATGAAATAGTTAATAGGTTAAAGGATATGTTGAAAAGCTTAGAGGACACTACACTAACACATAATCTCTCATTGCTGATATTCAGCAACAAATTAGTTATCTAGAAACGAAATATGCTTCTGTGACTAATTCTCTTAATAACCTATCTAAAAATATGCTGACATTAATGACTTTCGTAATGTAGAAGCATCAATAGCTCTAATGCCTACAGTGACTCAACTTTGGTAGGTGCAAGATAGTATTAAAAATTTAATATCAATAATAGACTTTAATTCTAGTAACTATAAAATGAAGAATGATATTCTCGCATAACTGAAAGACCTAGAAGATAAGTTAAAAAACGATGTGTATAGAGCCATATACGCTAAATCTAATCCGAACAAAAACACCAGAGGTGCAAAAAGTGGAGCCAAGTTCTTTAGCCCTAAAAAGGTGTGAAATGGGAGACGGATGAGCCAAGTTCCTT
>JAGDQP010075894.1:0-10113 GCA_022664845.1 Lepisma saccharinum
GAGATAACACTTCAGGAAATGTATTGTTTAACATCGTTGGAAAGGTCCAGTGATCGGTTCCTGGCCACAGCATGTCTTGTGAATATGATAAATTAATCTTAGGGATAAGGTTTTTAGTATGTTTCCTGTTAATTGTTAATTTAAGTATATTATGTGTATCTTTTTTTTCATTCTTTGCAAATTTGTTTTTCCATTATCACGAATGGTAAGTCTGATGCGATGACTGCTATCTGATTGTTATAATTGTTTCCTAAATCTTCCAAGGGAACTCCACAAGGGGGAACCGCTCACGGAATGGAATTTCTAACATCGTTGGAGAGGTGCAGTGATCACCCCTGGCCACAGCATGCATTGGTGAGTATGATATATTAATCTCAGGAATATGGTATTTAGTATATTTGCTGTCAATTGTTAATTTAAGTATATTATGTCTATCTTCCAATTTTCATTCTTTGCTAATTTGTTTCTCTATTTTCAGGAATGGTCCTTCTGATGAGATAATCGCACTCTGATTTATATATTTCCAAATCTTCCAGGGAAACTCCACAAGGGGAACTCTTCAGGAAATGCATTGCTAACATCGTTGGAGAGGTCCAGTAATCGGTTCCTGGTCACAGCATGTATAGGTGAGTATGATAATGTAATCTTAGAGATATGGTTTATAGTATATTTCCTGTTATTTGTTAATTTAAGTATATGTATCTGCTTATTTTCATTCTTTGCTCATTTGTTTCTCTATTTTCAGGAATGGTACTTCTGATGAGATCACCGTTCTCTGATTGTTATAATTTACGCCAAACCTTCCAAGGGAACTCCACAAGGCGGAACTCTTCAGGAAATGGATTGTTAACATCGTTTGAGAGGTCCAGTGATCGGTTCCTGGTCACAGCATGTATAGGTGAGTATGATAATGTAATCTTAGAGATATGGTTTATAGTATATTTCCTGTTATTTGTTAATTTAAGTATATTATATCTATCTTCTTGTTTTATTTCTTTGCTAATTTGTTTCTCCATATTCTGGAATGGTACTTCTGATGAGATAATCGCTCTCTGATTGTTATAATTATCGCCAAACCTTCCAAGGGAACTCCACAAGAGTGAACACTTAACGAAATGGATTGTTTAAATTCGCTGGAGAGGTCCAGTGATCCGTTCCTGGCCACAGCATGTATAGGTGAGTATGATAATGTAATCTTCGAGATATGGTTTTTAGTATATTTCCTGTTATTTGTTAATTTAAGTATATGTATCTGCTTATTTTCATTCTTTGCTAATTTGTTTCTCCATTTTCAGGAATGGTACTTCTGATGAGATGACTGTTCTCTGATTGTTATATCTGTTTCCAAATCTTCAAAGGGAATCCCACAAGAGATAAACCTTGAGGAAATGGATTGTTTAACATCGTTGGAGAGATCCTGTGAACGGTTCCTGGCCACAGCATGTCTAGTGAGTATGATAAATTAATCTTAGAGATATGGTTTTTAGTATATTTCCTGTAAATTTTTAATTTAAGTATATTTCCTGTTATTTGTTAATTTAAGTATATTATATGTATCTTCTCATTTTCATTCTTTGCTAATTTCTTTCTCGAATTTCAGGACTGGTCTTTCTGATGAGATGACTGATCTCTAATTGTTATAACTGTTTCCAATTCTTCCAACGGAACCCCACAAGAGATAACACTTCAGGAAATGTATTGTTTAACATCGTTGGAAAGGTCAAGTGATCGGTTCCTGGCCACAGCATGTCTTGTGAATATGATAAATTAATCTTAGGAATAAGGTTGTTAGTATATTTCCTGTTAATTGTTAATTTAAGTATATAATGTCTATCTTCTTATTTTCATTCTTTGCTAATTTCTTTCTCCATTTTCAGGAATGGTCCTTCTGATGAGATGACTGCTCTCTGATTGTTATAACTGTTTCCAAGTCTTCCAACGGAACTCCACGAGATATATCTCTTCAGGAAATGGTTTGTTTAACATCGTTGGAGACTTCGAGTGATCGGTTCCTGGACAGAGCATGTATAGGTGAATATGATCAATTAATCTTAGGAATATGTTTTTTTGTTTATGCTTCGAAGTTGTTATTTTTCGTATATTATGTCAATCTTCATTTTTTCATTCTTTGCTAATTTCTTTTTCAATTTCCATGAATGATGAGTTTCCGATGAAATGACTCCTCTCTGATTGTCATAATTGTTTCCAAATCTTCCAAGTGAACCCCATAAGAGACAACTCTTCAGGAAATGGATTGTTTAAGATCGATGGAGAGATACAGGGATCGGTTCCTGGCCACAGCATGTCTGGTGAGTATGATAAATTAATCTTAGGAATATTTTTTTAGTACATTTCCTGTTAATTGTTAATTAAAATATATTTTATGTATCTTCTTATTTTCATTCTTTGCTAGTTTCTTTCTCCATTTTTAGAAATGGTCCTTCTGATGATATGACTGCTCCCTGATTGTTATAAGTGTTTCCAAATCTTCCAAATGAACTTCACAAGAGATAACTCTTCAGGAAATGGATTGTTAACATCGTTGGAGAGGCCCAGTGATCGGTTCCTGGCCACAGAATGTCTGGTGAGTATGATAAATTAAACTTAGAGATATGTTTTTTAGTATATTTCCTGTAAATTGTTAATTTAAGTATCTTATATGTATCTTTTTATTTTCATTCTTTGCTAATTTCATTCTCCATTTTCAGAAAAGGTCCTTCTCATGAGATGACTGTTCGCTTATTGTTATAACTGTTTCCAATTCTTCCAAGGGAAGTCCACAAGAGATAACACTTCAGGAAATGGGTTTTCTAACATGGTTGGAAAGGTCCAGTTAATGGTTCCTGGCCATAGCTTGTGTAGGTGATTATGATAATGTAATCTTAGAGATATGGTTTTTAGAATATTTCCTGAAAATTGTTGATTTCAGTATATTATGTGCATCTTCTTATTTTCATTCATTGCTCATTTCTTTTTCCATTTTCAAAAATGGTGCTTCTGATGAGATAATCGCTCTCTGATTGTTATAATTCTTTCCAAATCTTCCAAGAAAACTCCACAAGAGATAACTCTTCAGGAAATGGATTGTTTAACATCGTTGGAGAGGTCCAGTGATCGGTTCGTGGCCACAGCATGTATAGGTGAGTATGATAAATTAATCTCAGTTATTTCGATTTTAGTGTATTTCCTGTAAATTGTTTATTTCAGTATACTATGTGTATCTTCTTATTTTCATTCCTTGCTCATTTGTTTTTCCATTTTCAGGAATGGGTCTTCTGATGAGATAACCGCTCTCTGATTGTTATAATTATTTCCAAATCTTCCAGGGGAACTCCACAAGAGATATCTCTTGGCCACAGCATGTATAGGTGAGTATGATAAATTAATCTTAGTTATTTCGTTTTTAGTGTATTTCCTGTAAATTGTTTATTTCAGTATATTATGTGTATCTTCTTATTTTCATTCTTTGCTAATTTCTTCTTCCACTTTCAGGAATGGTCCTTCTGATGAGACGACCATTCTCTGATTGTTATAATTGTTTCCAAATCTTCCACGGGGACTCCACAAGAGATAACTCTTCAGGAAATGGATTGCTGAATATAGTTGGAGAGATAGTGTGATCGGTTCCTGGCCACAGCATGTCTGGTGAGTATGATAAATTAACCTTAGGAATATGGTTTTTAGTATATGCTTGTTATTTGTAAATTAGAGTATATTATGTGGATCATGTATATTTCATTCTCTGCTAATTCGTTTTTTCATTTTCAGGAATGGTCCCTCTGATGAGATGACCGCTCCCCTAATGTTATAATTGTTTCCAAATCTTCCAAGGGAACTCCACAAGAGCAAATTCTTCAGGAAATGGATTTTTTATCTTCGATGGAGAGGTCCAATGATTGGTTCCTGACCTCAGCATGTATAGATGAGGTTGATAAAGCAATCTTTAGAATATGGTTTTTAGTATATTTCCTGTAAATTGTTAAGTTTGGTATATTATGTGAATCTCCTTCTTTCATTCTTTCCTAATTTGTTGTTCCATTTTCAGGAATGGTCTTTCTGATGAAATGACCGGTCTCTCATTCTTATAATTGTTTCCAAATCTTCCAAGCGAACGCCACAAGAGAGAATTCTTCAGGAAATGCATTGTTTAACATCGTTGGAGAGGTGCAGTGATCGGTTCGTGGCCACAGCATCTGTAAGTTAGTATGATAAAATAATCTTAGGAAAATTACTTTTAGTATATACTTGTTATTTGTTAATTAGAGTATATTATGTGAATCATACATATTTCATTCTTTGCTAGTTTGTTTTTTCCATTTTAAAGAGTGGTCCTTCTGATGAGATGACCGGTCTCTGATTGTTATAATTGTTTCAAAATCTTCAAAGGTAACTCCACAAGAAGTAACACGTCACGAAATCGATTGTTCAACATCGTTTGACACGTCCAGAGACAGGTTTCTGGGCACAGCATGTCTGGTGAGTATCATAAATTAAACTTAGGAATATGGTTTTTAATATATTTTATGTTAATTGTTAACTTAGGTATATTCTATGTATCTTCTTATTTTCATTCTTTTCTAATTTGTTTCTCCATTATCAGGAATTGTCCTCCTGATGAGATGACCGCTCTCTGATCTTTATAATTGTTTCCAAATCTTCCAAAGGAACTACAAAAGAAGGAACTTTTCAGGAAATGGACTGTTTAACAACGTTGGAGAGGTCCAGTGATCGGTTCCTGGTCACAGCATGTATACGTGAGCATGATAAATTAATCTTAGAAATACGGTTTTTAGTATATTTCCTGTTAATTGTTAACTTAAGTATATTATATGTATATTCTTATTTTCATTCTTTGCTAATTTGTTTCTTCTTTATCAGGAATGGTCCTTCTGATGAGATGACGGCTCTCTGATCTTTATAAGTGTTTCCAAATCTTCCAAGGGAACTCCACAAGTTTGAACTTTTCAGGAAATGGATTTTTCAAGATCGTTCGAGAGATCCAATGATCGGTTCCTGGTCACAGCATTTATAGGTGAGTATGATAAATTATCCTTAGGAATATGGTTTTTAGTATATTTCCTTTTAATTGTTAATTTAAGTATATTTTGTGTATCTTCTTATTTTCATCCTTTGCTAATTTATTTCTCCATTTTCAGGATTGGTCCTTCTGTTGAGATGACCGCTCTATGATTGTTATAATTGTTTCCAAATCTTCCAAAGGAACTCATCAAGGGGGAACTCTTCATGAAATGGAATGTTTAACATCGTTTTTAGAGTTATAGTGATTGGTTCCTGGCCACAGCATGTATAGGTGAGTATGATAAATTAATGTTAAGAATATGATATTTAGTATAATTCCTGTTAAGTGGATAAGATCAAGTAAGTCAAATGACAAAAGATCGAAATGTGAAAGTATACTTTATTGGAAATACGTTTGGCACCTTGTAAATTTGTTCAGAATTAGTTAAAAAATAACATGAAATGTTTAAAGTTTCTGGCAGTTAAAATTCCTCGTATATTAGTACATAGTAATTTTGCTATGTTTTCGATTAAATAATTTAAGAAAAATTCAATGCCAAGTTTTTGTTGGCTGCCACTTGTAAATAGTGATATCAGGGTGTAAAATTCAATTGGTTATTTTTCCCTTTAAACTGTTCTAAAAATTATTTTAATTTTAAATTATCGGGGGAAAGAAAACCGAATTTCATTGTTGTGTTTTGTATTAGTGTCTTGTAATTGTAATCGACCTAAGGCAGTCGCTATCAGTGGAGTAAAACCCCTTTGTTTTTTTATGAACTACTAAAATTTTGTTGCTCCCCTGATAACGACTGCCTCTGTACATATTCAGTGTATTAAAATATGAATTGTTATGTGTCTTGTTTGCTACGTGCAGTTAAGTGTTCTATTTTATTAGCTCATGGTTCTAATAATTTGTTTAAAAATTCGATATTTCAAAAGCGAGGAGGAGAATATTCATTAAGGTTTCAAAGGTTTTTTTTTTTTCAAAAAGAAAATTGTATAATTGTAAATTTGCTGTTACACGATAATTTTCAGTTGCAAACTTTCAGGCAAGACTGTCGTTTTCTGCGTAATATGTTAGTCACTTGTTAACTACCAAAAAATAATGAAAAATTGAAGATAAGATAAAGTGAATTGTATTGGCAGTAAAAGTGAAAAGCTGAAGTTGTTAAAGAACTAAATTTTGTCCTGAAGAATTTTTATGCTTATAAATATTTCGTGTAAGATAAGAAAGTTGCTGATTCTAAATTCCTCATCATGTTTACTTAATATTACTCTGTTTATGAATATAAAATAATGTTAAGATTTTTCTTCGAAATAAATAAATTTAAGAAACAGTACCTTCAATCTCTCTCTGCAGCTAAAACTTTCGTGTAGTGCAACTAGAGATAGTTTTTTTTTATTATTTTTTTAATCAGTAAATCAGATCGTTTCAGAAGTGTGATGACCTGGTACCAAAAAAATAGAAATTTCTCACAGCTTTCATTTTGTGACTCTGATTTGAATTTCAAGGCTATGTTATCTTTGTACAGTCGTGTCTAAATTAAACCGTTTCCTGATGAGCATGCCTTTGGTGGTAGTCGGCTCGTGGGTTTGTCAGATAGCATGACCAGCGTCGAGAATATTCGCTTAGAGATAGTGTTTACGTATAGCAAATGGACTACTGTGTTAATACACATTTATTTTAAGAAGTGTACACTCAGGGTTGAGAGTGTGATTTGCTGTTGGCTGCCTATGAAGTGCTTACAAGGTTGCTATTATGTGGGCAGCTAGTGATACTGGTTCGATTGAGTGTACCAGTTATTGGACGTTTAAGTGTTTTAGCTGACATGTTTAAACTTATGCTGTATGGCAATCCCCGTTGGTCGGGTGTTGCCTTGGGGGTATGCTCATACAGGAAAGGTGAAGGTTTTTTCCCGTTGTGTTTTTATTTACTTACTTTGACATTAGTGATAATACTGCAAGGCACAAATTGCTCGTTTGGAATCTGAGTGGATGGCCGTTGTCATGTGATGCTTTCCTCTGGGGACGTCACAGTTGGATACCATCTTTGTTCGTTTGAGAGAAATTACAAGATTGTTTGAAGAGTAGCTAACAATGACGAGGAAAAGTTAATATCTTGGGGACTTACATCCTTACTTGAAAATTTTAAAGTTGAGTGTACCAGGTGTATGCATAAATTTTTGCCGGTTTTTTGATAAAGAAAACACGTAATTTTCAAGGGAAATTAATGTTATTTTATTCAAAATATTGGCCATCTGCTTCTACACATTTATCCCATCTTTCAGGTAATTGATGCATACACACTAAATCAAAAGAGCGGAATTTTCACTCTTTTTACATGGAAAAGCGGGACCGCTCCTTTTCGAGCGGAATTTTCGATCGAAAAAGAGTGGTTTCTAACAAAACATTATCGCGTTGGATGGAAAATGTACTCTTTCTAGATGGAATTTCGCTCTTTTCGATGTAATTTATTTTTTCACTCTTAAAAGAGCGGTTTTCTATTGAGTCGTCAAAGGTGAAAGAGCGATTTCTCATCTTTTTAGAGTGATTTGGTGCTTCAATTTCTCATCGTTTAGGAGTGAATTTTCTCACCTTTGTAGATCGGTTTGAATTCCACTCTTTTTAGAGCGATTTGCAACGTATCATGGGCATGGCTACTAGTCAACATTGGTCTTCGCCATTTATAAAAGCAAAGGTTATCGAAAGACTAAGCTATACTGTGAAATTTATAGCGTTATGTATAGTTAAAAATGAGAAAACAGAACTTTAAAACTTTTCTGATAGTAAAATACACCAAAAAACGTCAGGAGTAAGATATGTGCGTACAAGAAATCTTGCAACGTTATAATCAAGTACCTGACGAGACGAAAGAAACAATTCCGAGGACTCATACTGGCAGTTGGACCCTTGGTTGAGGGGTTAACGCGTTGGATAGCTGATAGAACGGTACCGGGTTCAAATCTCCTCCAGGTTTAGCTTTATTTTACTCATTTTCATTCACAAGTACAGTACTTTTCTTTTTAGTACATATGAATTAATGCTCCCTTTCGCATTTTTGTACATTTTATTGCGTCGTTTTCATGTTCTCAAGATGTAAATTATATCTGAATAGATGGAAATTCATCTATACAAATACAATATCTAGGTTTCCATTGAAATAGACTACCACAGATTTTCGCTCTTTTTTCGAGCGGAAATTTCTCATCTTTGCTCCGCTAAAAATTCGCTCTAAACGAGCGGTCACTTTTTCCGCTCGATTTGAGCGGAATCCGCTCTTTTGATTTTAGTGTGTACCATGTCAGAAAAACTGCTTGTCTTTTGCGGCAAACCATTCGTCGAGCCATTTTCCAACTTCTTCGAAATTGCTGAAGTGCTGCTCTGCGAGCGCGTGCCCCATTGATGCGAAGAGGTGATAGTTAGATGGCGCCAGGTCTGGGGAGTACGGCGGGTGCGGAAGGATGTCCCATCCAAGCGATTTCAAGGTGTCTTTCACTGGTTTTGCTGTGTGAGACGGCGCATTGTAGTGTAACACAATCACTTTGCCATGTCTTCGGGTTCATTCCGATCGTCTTTCGATCAATGCGTGATTTAAATTAATCATTTGTTGGCGATAGCGTTGTGCATTAACGGTTTCGCCGGGCTTCAAGAGTTCATAATACACAATACCGCTCTGGTCTCACCAGACACAAAGCATGGTCTTCTTGCCGAAGCGATTTGGCCTTGGTGTTGAAGCACCGGCTCCGCCAGGTGAAAGCCACGATTTTTCCGCTTCGGGTTTTCAAAATAAATCCATTTTTGGTCACACGTCACAATTCGATACAAAAAGGATTTTCTTTCGTGGCGTTGAAGCAGCATTTCACAAGTGACTTTGCGATTTTCCATTTGACGTTCATTCAACTCGTGTGGGACCCATTTACCCAGTTTATTGATCTTCCCCATTGCTCGTAAGTGTCTGCTGATTGTTTCTTGTGACACATTTAATGCTTTTGCCAATTGCTGTTGAGTTTGAGTTGGGTCATCCTCCAATAACACCTGCGATTGCTCGTTTTCGCACTTTTGTGGTCTACCAGAGCGCGCACTGTCTTTCACATTGAAATCACCACTTTTAAATTGTCGAAAGCATGTCTCACATGTTCTAATCGATGGAGCGTGTTCACCATATGTTTCTACCAGCACACGATGACTTTCAACAGCCTTTTTCTTTTGATTAAATAACAAAAGCAATGCGTGCTGCAAATGTTCTTTTTCAGGCACATACTTCGACATGATCACTGAACGATGAAACAAAGACGCTAGTGTTTGGCTGACTCAACTTGTGTGTGTTTGTAGTTTAATGTCAGATGAACAAAATGACGTATGTATCAAATGAATACGCTGCGTACTTATCGCTGGCGCCATCTCTTAGGTAAACCGGAAACTACTTATGCATACACCTGGTAAAGTATATCATGTTATTGTTTAGGAATGGCCTACCAATTGAGGCATTTTAGCACAATGTTTATGTCAGTTACATAAGATGACCTTGGAGCAATACATATGGTGCCATGGTGCCAATAACAACAATGAAACATGGTGCCAATAAAATAATATGATTGGAGAAACCATAAAATCCTATTTGTCACTGTTGAAATTGGAACAGCAATACTATGGGTTGCAAATACAATACAAGTCTCGTTAATCGTGTATTGTCATTATGACAATACATATGGTTAGGTGTATTGTCATAATTACAATAGACTACTGTGAACAATATTTTATGGTAACATTCCTGTTTCAAGTTAAATTAGCAAGATGTCTTGTTAGCATTATAGTTAATTATACAGGGTAAGTCAAAATGATGGACCCGATTTCATAAATTTATTTTGTGAAATATAATGAACATATCTTAATGTGAGCTACGCGCAAGGAAAGGCAAAAGTTCAAAGTTTAGTTGAGTTTAGTTTATGTCCCGCGTGATTGCATTGTCTACCGCTACGCGGCGCTGGAAGCAGTTAACGAAAATGGCGCTGACTGGAGAGCAGAAATCGTTCTGTATGCTGGATTACCACGTAAACAACTCTGTGATGAGTGTTCAACGGCATTTCCGTACCA
>JAGDQP010075895.1:0-10113 GCA_022664845.1 Lepisma saccharinum
CAATGGTACCCAAGAATGACAGTAAAAGATGGAAACCACCTAGGCGTACATTTTGCACATCCTGGCTGCCATACGCTGCTTCAACCACTTCCTTGGCCTTCAGGTACAGTGGTAGGTCAAATGTTAAGGTTTTTCGTTTCAGTTCTTTGCATCTGTCCACGGTTGTGCATAGGCTTGTGTAGATGACATCATAGGATGTCGGTGGGAGGTTCAGGAACGGAAGAAAAAGAATTTATGACTTCTGAAATCCCATGGTGCCTGTCATTCTCTCCATAAAGCCATTCCATCCACGAATGGATCTTACCTTTTCCATTTCTCATACATCCAAAGTAATTCTGAAGTAGGTTGTGTTATCTTGTCAATGGGTCTGCACTGTACTTGCTGTAGCTTGAGAGAATGCAGTCCTTTCTCAGAGTCTTTCACGTTCTCACAGGTCTGTACTTGCACTGCATGTCTTTCATCCAGCTCCCTTGCAGCAGACATTCGTGTCAGTCTCACAATGTTGCTTGGAATTATGACACCAGTACTTGGTGTAGCACATTCTATGGCCCCCATGCGATGAAATGTATTTCGACCATCTATTGTGTTAATATTGATGTCAGCATTGTCAAATATGAACTGCACAAACGTACTTAGCAATCGCTCTGGTACCTGCTGATAGATGGAAGAAGACTCGAATCTCTGGACTTCATAATAAGAGGAACTAAACCCAAGTGTTGCCAACATGTCTTGAAGGAGACGTGAACTGAACTTCCTATGCACGTACACACCTAATCCTCACTGCAAACATGATATAAAAGACCTCGGTCGTGTGGCTGTCATGATCGCATGTGCGATGGCATCACATTTTAATCGTAGCTGTTCAAGCTTAGTTTTCTTCCTTGACATGATAACTTCTTCCAGAAAAACCGGTAGTGTCGTAGGGACAATTGTTTTCTTGTCATCAAAGAACTTTTCACCACTGGGATACGATTTCATATCATACACACCTGATTGAATATCTTCTCTGATGATGATTCTGCTGCCTTTACAACTCGCAATCTTTCATCCTATTCATTTTCTACCCTCTCGTTATACCATGCGTTAGTTAGTATCTTGTGTCCTGTGCCTCTGAGGCACACGGTTGTTTGCTTCTTGGTGCTGGTGGCTATGCTGATGTCATCATTATATCTTTCTACCAGCTTGCTCTTTATGTTTTTTTCAGTTGGATATGTAATCATCTGAGTCTAGCTGGTCTGTCAGTTCCGTCAATGAGAACTGACATTCCTCACTTTCTTCGATGATAGAGCACAGGTTTTTAGAGTAGATGTAACCTTGTAATCTTCAGGTCGCCCACTCTTTGTCTGTTCTTACTGCTACCAGTCTTTGTGGAAAAAAAATAGAAACATTGTCGGTGATATCGTCCTTCCGCAGCCACTAAATCACTGGCACAGTTTATTCTTTGTTGCTCTGCACGCCCAAGCTGGTCATGTCTAGTCTCTGCCATCCGTAGGATACTATCTTTAACTGAGAGGCTTTCGATGACTGTCACACTTTTCCTCCTGTGCAATTCCTTCTTCTCCTTCTCCTTCTCGAGGAACTGTTTGTCTATAGTTTCACAGCAAAACAGACATTTAAAGTAAAAGTCAAAGTAAAGCTGCCCACTTCGCAGCTCCTGTTTCACGGGGCGTCCTTGAACACGCGCTTCAGATGATTCTTGTCCTGATCTATTCGTAGCTGCTATTACACTGTTAGGCATGGTGTACTTCTTGCGGCACAAGCTGTGCACCCACACAGCGACATCAGTTTCCAATTAATGATTGAACGTGTTCCACTTGTCATCCCCCTTTCTTTACTGGCACTAATTAACGTGTCCGCACCTTTCTTTTTCACCTTCACGAGATCGTTTAGCGAAGACTCTTCAAGGCATATAATACATGTACTCCTTGCACATGCCATTCTTCCTCAGTAATATCGACTGCTCAGCGTGCTTAATCTGTAAGTGAAGACACACAAATATCAAGACATATTTCATTAACACACAACTATTAATACACGTTATAGTCAAATAAAAGTACTTTGTCGGGAAAAAGTTATTACATACAGAACCGGGGTTAAAGGGGCAGCAGCCCCAGCTCCCCACTAGGTCAAGCGCCCCACCAAAGGTAGTAAAAGAGTAACCTATGTAAATAGTAAATAACTTATTAATTCTGTAAATATTATATCGTATAATCTGGGTCGGATTAACACACTCTGGAGCCCTAGGTTATACTTCCGGAACTCCCACCCCACCCCACAAAATAATTTATTATAATTTCAAATTTATTTTTACTTGCCGAATTTGAAAGTGGTGAAAAGAAAATAGACGCAGTTCTTGTGTTGTAATCAACAACCAGCAATCGTCGTAGACAATAGATCTAGCACTTAGTCACGGCTACACAAAGTCGTATTGTTTCATACACATTTATAAGACAGAATCACTCTAAAACCATATCTGTAATGCAGAAACGCCCACATGGGAAATTTCTATTACAATACATTAATTAATTCTGAGTCTGTAATATACTGTATAAGGGTGGGGATAGAAAGTGAAATATACCACCCCCAGGCTCCAGCCTACTCAGCCTAGACGTTAATCCGGGGCTGCTTATAACAATATCAATTAGATCAATTAATGCACAAATGATTCGAGCCTCGTGGTACATTACTCAGAAACAAAGGATTTCGAAGCGATGCATTTTTGATTAAATCTCCAGCACATACCTGACATTTGCTGGCAACAATTATATTATTTCCGTGATCCTTGTTATATCGCCCTTCTTTTCTCCTATAAATTCACAAAAATTCGATTGAAATTGAAACACCAACAATTAGAATGTTTCAAGCAGTCACAGTTTACGCCCTAACTTCACCACAGTGTAGTCACTTTGTCGTCTTCTTCTTCTGATTCCGGGAGCTTAGGAAGCTCTCCTCGGAACAGTGACGATCCTCGGAAAAGCTTTTGGTCCAAATAACTTTGAAAAGCGTGAATTAGGTTCATTTATGCAATGTGGCATCTGCGTGCCACAATTGAAAGGGGTCAACACAAATATCCTGAATGTACAGTATTTTCTGTATGTCATACTAAGAGTTGGGTCTGAGAATTTTCAAGATGGCGGCGATAGCCCACTACCCTACACCCCGAGACTTTTACTATGTTGTTCTTTATATTGTTCTGGTCTCCCACACCGAATTTTTTCCGCTATCTGCATAAAAACGAACTACTTTTACTGGTCTATAAACATCTTCGTTTAATTAATGTATGTGTTTATACGCTACATTGCTGGGAAATGTTTTTCATTGGAAAAATAACATAAGCGTTAACGCATAACCTTCTTTTCTTGCTTTCCTATTGTCTCTTTGTGAACAGCTTCTAAAATGTTTGTGTGAAATTAGAACATAAATTTGGAGTTTATTTATGGCCTTTAGGATTCATTTTGTGGTTGGAAATCTAGTTAGTAAACATACATTTCTGTCATTTCACTTCGGCTGACATCTATGATGTACTTTAAGAAGAAAGTTTTAAAAAATTCTCTAGGTATAAAATCCAAAAAAATATGTAAAATGATGTTACTACTTGCTTCGGTGAAAGCACAAAATTTCTAATTTTAATACCAGAGAATCCTTGTTGCAATTTTCTGTTTAAGTGTAATACCATCTTCTACGACATATCCGAAGAAAAACAATGTTACTCAAACTTGGTGTCTATGAAATTGGCATGCAAGAGAAATCTTATAAAATTTCGTTAAATAATCATTCATAGAAATCACAAACTCCTTAAGTGAAGTGGTTTCAATGTGACTACCACTTCTGCGTGTTATTTTAACTCAGGGTATCCAATATTACGACTTAATACAGGTTTTGTTTTACAGTTTTAACTCTGAACCGGTATCGAGTTGTGTTAAGTTCGTTGCAGTGCTAATCCAACATAACAGTATCATACAAAAGTACACGGTTGGAACAGCCCTATGATAAATGTGATGGTGTCAAATAAAAACTAGAGAATATGACAAATTTTTGGTTGTATTGACTAAAAAGCGGTTAACGTTTCAAAATCAATAAACACCCATTCCAGAGACGAGATTCAAACCTAGAATCTTCTGTACATTGATCTGACTCTGAACCTATCGACCACTGGAAGTGGTCTGTAACCTTAAATAGAGGTCGTGGTCGCTACCTTTTCCCAGTGACCTTTCCACACATTCTTCGACGTCTATAGTAAAGTATGAAACGTAACGGCATGAAGTCATCATAGAACTTCGGTGCAAAGAATTTAGTGTAAACCACCAATATAGCTATTTAATCGTATCTTGGGTGTACGTTGCACCTAAGGCAAAATCTAAACACAATTTTTGAATAAAATAGTCTCTTATCCAACGCTCACGTTTGATGAACTTTCTCTTCACAAGGATACGAAGTATCCTCCCATGACAGTTTTGAACAGGGTATTGTAGAAGCATTTGACCTAAGCGATACCGTAACATTAATAAACTGAAACTTTTTCACTCTATCCTGGCTAAAGGATTGCACAAACGAAGCATTAGTAGAAAATTACTGCTCATTTTCTGACAAGAAGAACAACCGACAACAACACTTTAGAACAAATTAAATATATCACAACAAAATATCAAACTATCTGGCTATCAAACGAAACAAAATAATATTTATTTCAGTAGCAAAGGAACTCGAAAAATATAGTTTACCAACGTTTGTAGCTGAGAAACACGTTGATGTACACATAGTAAGGGTAGGAACTAAGCTCGTTACTTCGGATTCACAACCTTAACAAGGAAGCTTGCTTTGAGGTCTTATTTTCAGTTGACGAAACTTCTACTAACATCAGAAGCATCTTATCCTTTTCACGGTTTCTTGTAAGTCCAAAGATAACGAGAAGGTAATCTTCTGGCAATTGATTGGGGGGCAATTGCTGGAAGAAAATGAAGAAAATTATGGAAGGTATATTTCTAGTTCAAAACTTTTGCCCCAGATCAATTTCTACGTATCATTTTCTGCATCTGTAACTCTCCACAAACCCCTAAGCTCGACTCTAGACAGGCCGTATAGGACCTCAACCCGCAAGGAGGATTTTGTTCACAAACTGTGTCAGTGCTACAACTCACCATCACCTTTTTTTATCCAGCTTATTTTATTCCATACTCTTAGTGATGGATTTCCTGAATTTTAGCAATATTTGTCATTTACACGTTATTAATAATATCTATAAAATTGGGGACTTCTGTACTAAGATATCTTAATTCTAGTAGATACCCTGTTAGGATGATAGTATTGGGGTTCTTCGAATGCCAGTTTCGAAGTTAAGAAATCTCACCTGGGGTTGAAGCAGGGTTCGCCCGCACCGAAAGTGACAACGCTTGTTTCTCTGCCAAGTAAATGTAAATGGAGATGTGCAAATTAGTATGGAGACGCAAACTGATTTGGATTAAATTGTTCTTGGCGTAAGAACAGCAGCGGCATATGTTTTAAACTTATAATAGAGCTACAACTATGCGAATATTTTGAATTCGAAAGTAATCCTTTGATTTAACGCACCTCGATTCTACGGACTTAGGATAAAAAATATTACTATTTTTTTTACCTACAGCGTTTTTCAGCAACCTTCAGCTATCAATCTGTAAAGTTGAGATATTGTTACCGATTTGTGGACTTTATCATAAACAAACAAAAGCTCTAACAATATTATATATATATATATATATATATATATATATATACACAAGTGTGTAGAACTTTTTGTTGCATTGATAGAATTGCAGTATACAGATACTCCTCTCCATATACTCTAATTTTAAAAAAGTTCTAGATTTAACGGACACCCCTTACCAACTTTCAGTCCGATAAATCGAGGGTTTACTGTATTTTAATATACTAGAACCATCGAATATTATTGTATATTCGGAAGTCGAAATATTTAGTGGAATATTTTTCGATATTCGAAATTAGAATATTTCGAATAACCTTCGTATTATAAATCACCTGCCTTTAATACTGAAGGAACTAACAAGGTTTCCAATGAGTAACTGTATAGCTACAGGATGTTTAAAAAATTATGGTAACAAATTGAAAGGATAATTTTGACTTTCTGTCATCTCCCAATGAGTGACAGTCTTAATATCAAATTATAGTAATTTTTACATTCCAGTTCATTATCTCGAAAATCGAGCATTTGCGAGCTGGGATTATCATCATTATTTTTTTTTGTTTTTGGTTTTAACTCTAGAATATGATCAGCGAAAGAGGGAGAGATAGAGAAAGAGAGAAAGGAAAGGGAAGCGGAGACAAAATAGGAGCAAATAGGAAATAAAGGAGATAGAAAACTCTAAAGTGAGTGTGTCTGAGAGAGAGAGAGAAAGAAAGCAAAGAAGGAAGACAAACAATACACAAAGAAAAAGGGAAGAATATAAGAAAGGACAGAAAGAACGGAAGGTAGAAGAAAGGAAAGGAATAAGAAGAAAAAGGAAATAAATTAAGCAAATAAAGAGAGGAATAAGAAAAGAAAGAAGGAAGGAAGATATAAAGAAAGAAAGAAGGATACAAAGAGAGAGAGAGAGAGAGAGAGAGAATAGAAAAAAGAAATTAATAAGGAAAGAAAAGAATAAACAAAAAAAGGAAAGAAAGTAAGAGAATAATGGAAGAAAGATAGAAAGAAGGAATAAAAGAAAGAAGTAAAGAAAAGCAGAAAGAAAGAAAATAGAAAGAAAGATGTAAGAATGAAGAAGAGAGAAATGAAAAAGGTAATAAATAAGGAAAGAAAGAAATGAGTAAGAATGAAAAGAAAGAAAGAAGGAAGGAAGGAATAAATAAGAAATGAAAGAGAGAAGAAAGGATGGAAGCAAGAAAAGAAGAAGAAAAGAAAGGCAGAAGGAAAGTAAGAAGGGAGGGAAGGAAGGAAGATGGAAAGAAAGAAATGATGGAAGAAAAATAGGAAACAAACAGAGAGGAGAAAGAAGGAAAGACAAAAATAATGGAAGATTAGGAGAGTGAAAAGAACAAAAAGAGAGAGAGAGGAAGATGTCAGTTGAACTGTGTACTTTATCTATGAGAAATGTCTATTCTTCTCTCCTCTGACGATATTGACTTCTAATGCACTTGTCACGTAAGATTGATCGCTACAAATCTCCAACAAGTTTACACAAGAAGTTTTTCGTTTGCTTAAGCTCTTATCAAAATTGTACGCACACTGAACAATGTAGTTTTCAATTCAATGGTATTAGGATGTCAAGAAGCCAAAGGGTAAATTTGTTCTGGGAGGTCATTTGTACAATATACATTTTAACTACCTATACACGTTTCGTGATACTATAATTAACATACAATACATTCGATCCAATGTTTCTTCTTGAAAGAAGTACCTGCATATCCCCCCGCCCACCCACCTCGCACACAGAAGTAGAATATGTTTTAAGACTGGGTACTCATAATTCAGGTGAGCCGTTGCACTTTTTTAAATATTTCTTTCGGGAAACCTAATCCATTAATTGCAAAATGTATACCAGTGTAATCAAATATTCTTAAATGTTGCATAATATTTACATCTATTTCTTGTTTCTCTTTTCAGTGTGGCTCCCCACAAGCCAGGTAAGGATAAAACAGAAGACTCAGCCAATATTTAGAATCATATCTCGTAAGTTGATTATTGAAACCATCTTTCATAGTGTCACTAATTTATTATCGAGGAAAATATATACTTCAAGTAAAGGTTACTTGTCGCGATGAACCATTGACGTTTCTCTAAATACTTACAACTATTGAATACGATATTTGTTCATGCGACCTTGATGTAACTTGACAGTCTGCTAGAGATGGTCTTAGGGCGCATTTATTTGTACGTGATAGACACGTTCTCTGCTTGCGATTTGGTCAAATATCCAATTGAAACACGCTACGTGATTTCCCCATTGGCTAGTAGATCAAATCGTAAGCAACGCATGCGGCTAGCACATTCATGAAAAGCCGGCTTTACTGTGAATGCGTGAACAGTCACGCTGTCGTGTGGTTACCCATTCCCAAGACTCTTCACTCAGTCCGTAGTAAGATGTTATTGAGTGAGATTTTATGTGACCAATATTCACAATAATCGCCAAGTGAGTACATAAGCAAATCTGCATAAAAAAGATGGTTCAAACTTGAGTATTCATTCGCGGAAACGATTAGAATGATTAAAAAACTTTCAAAAATGAATGTAGTATTGACGCCTAAAAAATTCATTGACGGTGAGACAGTTTCTGCAAGGTCTTCAACTACCAGGACAACCAAAGACAATGAACATACTAGGCATGTGACCAATAAAAAATGCCTATTAATCGCCGATTTTAATTGATTTCACTTCAAACTATAGTACATTTTTCGAAAGAAGTTCTTGGACTCCACCAGCTTGAACAACAGCTCTTCTCACTTTACGTGGTACTTCCTTAGGTCTCATCAACACCTCATAAAAGAAGGTTAAAATGATGTTATTGATGGCTCCCCCCTCAAGGCAAAAATACTTCAATTTTATAGCGGTATTTCAACAATTTATCCCAGAAAAACGTTCGATTTGTTTCTAGACAAATATAATTTCTAGAAATATCAAATTCTGAGGATACCGCTGTCATATTGCATTATAAAACTGAGCAATATGAGGGGAAAACTGGCTTGATCTTAGCCAGGATAGAATCCTCTGACGAACGTTTGTTACTGCGGCGATGAACTTGCGAGTGTCGTAAGCCATAGGGTAAGTAAGTAAGTAATATGAGGGAAATTTGATAAATTTATACTAAAGAAAATCACTTAGCGGGAAAATAGTGAAAAATGTCTCTGGTCTATTTCACGTGTGTCCCCTTTACGAAAATCCTGGATCCGCCAAAGTCATAAGTCGAGCAATCAAATATCTAAATGCCAGCTTAAAATATAACTTCTTTGCAATACGTATCACTTCATATCACGGAGTTAGATAAGTACTAGCCTAAGTTGCCTAAAAGCCTTAAATAAAATTCAGTTCAGTTCTTACTATCTAAAAAAAAACTTTTATATTCTATGCAACCAAAAATGTTGCCCGAATAGTGCTACAGTAAATGAAGTAGTGCTATTTTCTGTTCTTAGTACTTACAAATTCAATTAAATTCCTTTTATGTTTCGGAAACGGGTCCGCTACGTTTCGGCGCCTCCGTTTCGACGCCGCCGTTTTGGCGCCACCATTTTGGCGCAGGCTACGTTTTGGCGCTACCGTTTCGGCGCCAAAGTGAGGAAAACGGAAATTATTAACATACCTTGTGACATAGTGATGTACTTTTTACATTTACTGTCCCCTGACGACAATTAATGATCAATAAAGTACTTTAAACGTTATTTCTTGTACTCTGCTTCTAACTGCTTCTGACAAAGTTTTGAAGCATTATTTAAGTTTTCACGGTTTGAGGTAAAGATGCCTAAGGGCCACAAGAGGACAAGATGTTTCTCTCGTGCACAAGGGTGCTAATGAGATGGACGTTGCATTTGTAAAATAAACAGAGAACTTAGTTAAAATGATAGTTCGTTCATGTTCAAAATATACATTTAGACAAAAAAGAGTATTGGGACTGAATTTGACAAAGTTTTAGAGCATTATTAAAGTATCCTCAGCCTGAGCCAAAGATGCCTAAGGGCCACAAGAGGACAGGATGTTTCTCTAGTGTACAAGGGTGCTAATGAGATGGAGGTTCCATTCGTAATATAAATAGAGAAATTAGTTAAAATGGTAGTTTAATCTCGACCTGAGATTAGACTTCAACCTCGACCTCGAACCTTGCAGTTTAAAATGACGTTCTTATCTGTTTTATATATATATATACAGGGGTTGGACAAAAAACCTAAAACGTTTGAAAAAGTGTGAAAATCATACCTAGTATGGTGTGGGGCCTCCTTTTGCGTCCAAAACAGCTTGGATCCGACGTGGAATGGACGTATACAGCTCCTGAATCGTGGTGTGTGGAATGTTGTACCATTCTTCCTCCAAAACATGCTCCAGTTCCTTAAGGGATGATGGTGGAGGGTAATGAGACCGAACACGCCTTTCTAACACAGACCACAATGGCTCAATGATGTTCAGATCTGGTGATT
>JAGDQP010075896.1:0-10113 GCA_022664845.1 Lepisma saccharinum
AATTTTGACTTAACTGCGTGAAAAATAGTTTGTTTCATTTCTTTTTACCCAAAAATACATGTAATTACTTGTCTCTGGAGAAAACTATATAAACAAACCAGTCTTGGCAGCATCTACAAGACTTAATTTGACCAATAATAATCATTTAGAACAGAAATTTAAGTTTCAAACTTAAGATTCACTCTTTTTTTATTGATATACCTTGGAAGCTACCGTTACTTACTCTTTGGCATTTACGATTCGTCAATAAAATATAATCTAAAAATGCATTTTAAAGACAGTTTGCTAAACACTTGATTCTTTTATCCCCCCCGGCAGATTTTCAGAGGTATTTGGGTTAGATTCCTTAATTTTCAGTATCGTAAAATAAGAAAAAATGGAGATCAGTGTTTGTTAGTGGTGGTTATGTAAAATCATAATTCAAACTGTAAATTAGTAGAAAATGAATGTAAATTCAAAAATTCGAAAATTTCATAACGTTTTTGAACCACTACCAAAGAGCTATATCCTAAAATAAAGGGATTCTGCCGTTAGAATGGTTGATAACTCAGAGCTCCTCAATATGCGCATCCCGACGTTAGCACACCCGTCTGCCACATCTTCGCCGGGCCAAATGCTGACGTCGGGCCTACCTTGCCTGGCTTGATGGCTATTTTTTTTTTATCATTCATGCCCCTCCAGTGCAATAATAAGAGATCCAACCAACTACACCACTATCGAATTCAAGTTTCTACTTCAGAAACAGGAAAATATGACTTCGCAATTTAAAAGGAATAGCAAAGTAGTTATTTGCTTAATGTCCCCATAGCCTAATGGTTAGAGTGATCGACTACAAATTAGGTCGTATGGTCGAATCCCACCGCAAACAGCTTCAAAATTTACAAATCATACTTGAAGACGAGAGAATTGGACCTTCTTAGCAACGTAGTAGGCTGTCATATGTAGCCAAAAGCTGAAGTAATGCGAGACATGAGCTACGTATATTTAATGTCCCTTCGACGTCCATATGGATGGGCATCGATAGTTGAAGGGTTCACGGGAAGAAACAACATAGTCCAAAAATGAGATATTGGCAGGACAGTGTACCGTATGAACCCGTGAGTTAATTCCAATGTTGTCTGAACTATGAATATTGAACGAAACTGTACAGGGGAAGAACCAACGAAGTCCTTCAAAAGCACGTAAGAACCGATGTAGTCCAAAGGAACGCGACTGGATATATATGTTTAACAGTAAACCACGGTCGCTCTTTCTCTTTTGTGATTGGTTATTATGTGATGATGGGAAAATTGGTGGAATGAAAAAAGTAAGTGGAAACGAGAGAATCCAGAGAAAACCCACGCACACGGTGTTTGTCCACCACAAAGACCACATGGCATGAGCTTGGATCGAATCCAAGCTCCAGAAGGGATCACTCTACCACTGATCCACCGAGGCCTGCAATTACTTGTGTTGCTGGTAAACCTTGTAAATGATAAATTTTACATATTTATGGCCTTCAGCCATCTATGGCTTAGGCAGGGATAGAGTAGAGGAAAGGATGCAGGAAGGACCTAAGTTGAAGGTACCATCCCGACATTGGTCAAGTGTGAATGAGTTGTAAATTATCAGTTAGTCAGTCTGTGTGTATTAGATTCGAGCTCCGATAGTAAAGAAACGTCACGACTTAGATCACTGACAACTACAGAAAAGCAAGGGACAATTGAAGGCTAGAGAATAATAATAATAATAAAATATACGACAACATCTACAAGACCGGGGAGGACTGAACTGCAAGAAGATCCAAAACGCAAGTGTTTCAAAACGTGTGTATTGAATATAGAAACGTTTTATTGAAAACATTCACTGATGTAGTACGTACCGAAGGTAGAGATGCTCAAAATTCATTTCTTGCGGATTCACTCTGCATGCTGTACAAAGCTCCCAGTAGCAAAGAGACCAATTTGCCATGTCAAAATCTACCAAGAAATTTCAGAACTATGGAAGGTTTTAATGGACCACAATAAGTGTACAATACTTTTATCGAACTTCCTGCCGAGAAATGTCGTAATTCGAAGAATTTTGTAAGGTGTTAGGAGACTCCGACCATAATTATATAGTGAGAGTAATTTTTGAGTGATTATAACACGTTTATTTTACAGAACGTGACTGTACTATTTCCAACGCAATGGTATTCTATTATCCAACGAGAGCAAAACGATGATGGTGGTGAGAAGGATATTTGAGAGATTTAAACACATTTTTTTTATTTTTTCCCATATGATGTACTAGAAAACGGCCATGTTATCTCCACAGTAAGGGTGTTCTATTATTATACTATGTACCAAACTAAGATTCATACACGTATTTTTAGTCGCATTTACTTTAATCATAGCGAATAAAAGGGAAGGTGTGATCTCGCCTTGCAGTAATGTTGGCCGCCGCAACACGGCGCTAATGTCGCTATTAGTGGATCTGAACTATTGAGTGCATGCAATTCGGTAAAGAAAACCAGCCGTGACTAGCTAGTATTGTGTTAACGCCGTACTAGTTTTTGATATTCAGAAACGGAAGCTACTAACTTCGTCGCTTGTTGTACGTGCTACTAGTTATTCGCCTGCATCGCCTTCCGGTTAAAATCACTTGTCAACGCTGTGGAAACAGAAGTGCGCATGTGTAGTTGTAATTTGCAGTCGCAGGGAGAAAGAAACAAATGAATGCTTTCCTCCGCTCTCTGTGAAACTGCATTAAAAAATGTCGAAATGTTTTCGTTCTTGAGACTGAAAAAAAAAAATCAATCTGTAAGAACCATTATGTCTCGCTTAAAAAGGCGAAGGTTTGAGTAGCCGATATACAGCCTAAACCGCTGGAGCTACAAATACCAAATTTGGTATGACAGTACATCATCACTAGTAGTTAAGAAAATATTACAAAATGTCTCCAAAGACGCCATCTTGGATCCGAAATGGCGACCCCAAAAATTCATTTCCAACATCATTTGAGTTAGAGATACGAAATGTGGCATAAAGGTGTGTCGGCCATGTGGCATAAAGAGTAGTGTAGGAAAATTTTACAACATTTTGAAAAAGTCACCATCTTGAATCCAAACTGGCCGCCAAATCTATTGCTGTATAGAGTGCATAGTCTAAACTGATGGAGCTAGAAACACAAAATTTAGTATGACGGTACATCATCACTAATAGGTTACGAAAATATTACAAAATATCTCCAAAGGTGCCATGCTGGATCCAAAATGGCGGACCCCAAAAATTCATTTCAACACCGTTTGAGCTAGAGATACGAAATTTGGCATAAAGCTGTGTTATGAAGAGTAGCTTAGGAAAATATTAGATTTTGAAAAAGTCGCCATCTTGAATTCAAAATGGCTGCCCAGAAACATTTTCCACACCGTTTGAACTAGAGAAATTAAATTTCGTATAACGGTGTATTATCAAGAGTAGTTTAGGAAAATATTACATTTGGAAAAGTCGCCACCTGGGATTTAAAATGGCCGGCCCCCAAAACTGTTTCCTTACCGTTCGAGCTACAGAAAGGAAATTTGGTACGAAGGTGTACCATCACGAGTAGATCACGACAATATAAGAAAATGTTAAAAAAATCGCCATCTTTAATCCAAAATGGCAGCCAAAAAACAATTTTTCAAACCACTGCAGATAAATAAACGAAATTTGGTACGTAAGTGTACCATCAAGCCTGTGTTACAATAAATGAGGCAAACTTACCCTATGGGGAGCAGCCCCTGTGGTATGGGGATAGATCTGCACCATGGGGGCGCAGTGCCCATTTTTTCCTCCGATGTGTCGTTCAGCTTCCTGTACTATGGCACTTTGAGTACGTTGTTTCAGCCTACTACAAGTTAGCCCATTCACTTTCAATCGAAAAGAACGTCTTTTTCTCGGTAACAACTCAACGAGCTATAACTGGTTCTTCAACTCTGCTTTCCCACATTCAGTCGAAGATCAATGTAGTTCTAACAAAAACGTGATCCGAAGAATATAGTTTCTTAATCTCCATTTATGCATTAGAAATATGAGGAAAAGAACATTATTCCCTGTCTTTATTTATTACCATCCAGAATGTCAAAATCACTACGCTGTATCAGGTTCTATGTTGGTCTTCGTAAGGCAAAGAAATTTTGGATGTACTTAAGCAGACTCAACTGTTGATACCTCGTAACTACACCTAAGACTGTTGTTGTTGTATTTTCATTGAAGGGTGAAGAATTAGTGAACTTTCCAGTTGAAACTTAGTGAATAATAAACGTCCAACTTACCTTTACGTTCATTTGTTAGGAAGTTTCAATTGGAAAGCCCGCCAATTTTTCTTCTTTCAATAAAAAGAAAACAACTACTTCTGATGACAAAAATTGTAGATACGAGGCATCAACAGGCAACTCTCGATATAGTATAGTGGCAGAGCGTTGGCGTTGCATTTAAGAGGTCGTGGGTTCGATCCGAGCGGCCAACCATCCTGACTGTTTTCCTTAGTCACACCAGGCAAATGGCGGAATGGCACCTTTTACATAGGCCCTGTCCGATGCCTTCCCGAATCCTTTTCCCTCTCCTATACCGGCCTGAGGTTTAGGTTCCTAAAGGTCATAAATACACTTCAATTCCAAGGAGTATAAAAATATTTTTCTTGGCAATGAGTAGTGTTCGATTTGTAGTGGCTTAGCTGGTATTTCAGCTTCTCTGCAAAAATCAGCCCCGACTCTGATTTTCGAAATATCTTCACAGTTTGGGATTTCTGACAATTTCTTCATTCTCTGTGGAAGCTGCACAGATAGAACACTGGCTATACTGATCTGTTATCATTGATTTTGCATCTCTTTCATACAAGAAATGTTACAGAACGATAATCCTATCTACAGTAGAAGGCCAGAGGGTACTATGTGGCAACACAGTATCATGGGAAGCCTGCTGGCTGATATAATACGTCGTCTGCTTTGTTAACTATGACTGGGAACTTATGAATAGGTTCTAATAAATCACACCCAAACTGTTGGGTTTAAAACGTTTTGTGAAATATGTTGCATGGGATTTCAGATTCATCCTCTTTGTACATACGAGGAGGACAATAAAATGTTTTTAGAATACTTAAATTCGAGGCGCATTCCAACAATCCGGAGATGTTCAAAATATTTCGAAAGATTGGAATGATGTTGATTTCTTTACAAGGTTCCAACTTACGAAAGAGACCATGAAAGAAATAGTTACTCAAATTGATGACATCTTGGAAACACCTACTAACAGTCACACTTTTCATGCTATTTACTATTTTCTGTCGTAATTACTACGTATGTTTTATCGTGGGAGCTGCTCCATTCTAATCGCTTGACGACCATTGCACACTCCTTTTCATATCTAATGCAATATAAGTTCAATTAATGTAGCATACTGAATCTGAAGATAGAAAATGTAAAAAAGAAAGTGATAAAGTTCAGTATAGAAACCGTGAAGTTATAACAATAGATCAGTCTCACAGGATTTCCATCTATTTCAATTTGAACCACGAAAATGCTAATGATGGTAATATTGAATCTGTCAAACTTTTGGGTATATATATGGATGCAAAACTAAATTGGAATAGACATACTGACGAAATGTGTAAAAAACTTGCTAGAGTTTTATATATGCTCCGAAAGTTAAAGACATCTGTAGGAGAAGACCTATTGATCTCTGCGTATTATGCTTTTTTTCATCCCTATCTACTATATGGTAACTTATTTTGGGGAAATTCTAAAGGGGCTTTAAATGTATTTAAATGGCAAAAGAAAGCGGTTAGATGTATAAAGGGTGTATCTGATAGAGTATCTTGTAAAAAATTATATAGTGAATATAAAATAATGACTGTACCATCGATATTTGTATACCAGAGTTTAATGTATGTCAAAGAAAACTATGCTCAAATTACAAGACGTACCGATATCCATGACTATAATACAAGACAGAAAGATAATATGGATACGCCGTATGTAAGACTAAGTAAGACGCAACATAGTTATAGGTACTGTGGAGTGAAATATTTTAATTTGTTACCGTCATTTGTTCGTGATATGAATCAGAAAAGGTTTGACAGCTATATTAAAATTATGCTTAAAAATAGTTGCCTATATAGCGTAGGTGAATTTGAAACTTATTTAAGGGACCATTATTAAACTACGTACATATTGTATAACCTTAACTTTTATTATATAATTCTATATTTTATTGTATTATTTTTATGACGAAGTCTATTACAACTGTAAATAGTTGTCTAACGACTAATAAAATTATTATTATTATTATTATTTTGTAACATTCGGACTGCGATACTTCGCTTTATTAACCGGAACAAGGCGAGTACGAGAAATTTACAGATCTCTGGTCCCCCTACGTATTTTTATAGTTACTAACTCAACTCTTTACATATGTGTTTATTGCCTTATTTAGATATTATTTACACAACATTGAACTCCGTTATCACGCTACGTAAGTAAAAAGAACCTTTCTCAAACATTACATTGGTGAATTCATCTAGATGAGTCGTCTAGAAATGGAGATCAGCTAAAATTTTGAATGCACAGTTAGCCCTTTCTGGTGGAGTTTATGAGACGTACTTCAAAGGGCACTTTTATAGGAAAGTTCCTTGTAGACTATACAATTAAATGTTAATTTCTCGGTTCATAATAGTTTAATATTTCTTACATAAAGGACATGCAAATTTATTCGGCCCCTTGTACAAAGCGTATAAAGTTATTTGTGACTCATATGAATGCGCCTCGTAAATTTACAGACTTACGCCTCGTAAAATTAAAGCTACCTACGTAAATAGTAGACTTAATTGCTCATAGTTCTACATATCGAACTTTACAAAAAATGTATCCGAAAACCTATTTATACAAAGTCTCCAACATCATTCGACCAACATTTAAAAAACAAAAATATCAGCGATAATTTGAACATACCTCCTACAAAGTTATTTAAATACACACCATGATACCCGCACAGTCAGCCGTCTGGGCAATGTTGCCATTTTTCAACACTCCGGCCTTCTACTGTAGAAAGGCTCTGTCCTGTCCCATACAGATTTTAAACCTTAGAGATTGAGTACAAGGGTGCTTTGGTAGTTATCATCTTTCGGATCGCACTTCCTTTACTATCTCCAAAATTTTATATTTAAATAAATAAAAAATGTGTAGGGCTAAATCTGGATATTCATTGAGTGGATGATAAACTATTCCTGATTGCTCCCTTCCACACACGGAAAGCATTTTACTTTCGTGGTGTGAATAGCGTGTGCTGCTAACCAGGATTCAAGATTATCCTAACCTGAGAATCATCATAGTTTAAGGTACCATAGGGGAAAACCGCGAAGAAAGGTTAAAGTGAAAGGAAGTGCTAAAGAAAATGCCTTATATTATCGTATTTTGCTATATGGCGTCAAATGTACTCTCATTGTTATTTTCATTATTTCAGTTGCGTTCAATACAGAATGTGGTGCAACATGAAGGAAGGGTACGAGTACAAGGATACATTGTTCAATGGTGTGTGTGCCCTTGTACGTGCATCACCCATTGATTTTGCACCACATTCAGAAATGCACACATCTAAAATAATGCATATATAGGTAATGTTCATGTTATATTAGCCAGCTGTTGAACCATATTTTGTCATATGTACGCTTTATACCACATTCCCTTACAAATAATTGACGCAGCCTCTTCTATAAACACATGTCAGCAGCCAACAATCCAAGAAGTGTTACTTAAACACGTCTTTATTAATTCGTTAAGTAGACTATGCCCTGGCGTTGATCAACAGATACAGACATGGCGTCACTTCGTGTTGTGAATTTTGCTTATTTTGTTACAAAAGTTGCGGAAATAATGTCAAGACAGAGAGAAAAGAGGTTGTCCAGTTAATATTTTTTTCATTATACGCAAGGCGCAAGACATTTAACACACTCCATATGCCCGCCCATTACCTGGAAACAGCTACATAGTACAACGAACTTGTAGCTTTACTCCCATTTAACACTAAGGGTGATATCTATAGGGCGACCGTACCAGTAATGGACCAGGCGCCAGTGATTGACCAATTAGCTAAATAAACTGTGATAATACTCTTTATATTGGATACAGTAGTAAACAAATCACGTTTTATAGTTCCTTAAGGTTTAATAATGTAGTCCTCAAACGCCGTGCAATCAGGAAATGCATTGTGCCCCCAAATGACGTAAAATGTATAAAGTAGATCTGCAAGAGAGCAGAGCGCACCATAACAGGACTGAGTTACAACTAATACGAGATAACCGTTGATATCTACCATAAGGTACAGTGGAATAATTATTTTATTCCTTCGTTGTTCAAGGAACAATCTACACACCGGAATAATCGTAGTTCACAATTGGCTACTACAACTGGCCAATCGGCCTGAGCCTTAGATGCCTAGAGGCCATAAATAAAAATTTAAGCAATAAAACTGATCAACTACTGGTGCTAGTACACCTTCAGCAACATATTTGTGTAATGTCGTCAAATGAAACAAGTGCAAGGCTACAGTGTCTCAGGCTTTGTTTCGTTGAAAAATGACTGTTTTTCTATTATTATACTATAAACGTCAGTTCTTGTTTACACTTGAAATTTTCCTTATTTGGTCAACCATTTGTGAGCTCATGCAACAGTCCATTTGGATGTTGGCCTCAGCAACACAGCGGGCAAGCACGGCTCTGTGAGACAAGGTGTACTGAAAAGAAAGCAAGGTGAAGAAACCACGTTTTCTAAGTGCCGTTCCTCAGGAGGAGAAACGGTCACCCAGAAAGGTTATCCCTCTAGGTACAGGCGAAGAAATATGAGCTACTGGTTCCGGTCCTCCGAAGAGAAACGATCACCTACGGCTCACAGGTTGTGAACTGGAGATGGTGAGCTACTGGTTCCGTTCCTCCGTAGAGAAACAGTCGCCCTCTGTTCACAGGTTGTGAACCGAACATGGTGAGCTACTGGTTCCGGACCTCCGAAGAGATACAGTCGCACACGGCCTACAGGTTGTGGATAGGAAAAGGTGAACTACTTGTTCCGAGCCTCCGAAGAGAATCGGTCGCCCGCGGTCCACAGGTTGTAAAGGACGTTTGAGTACCGTAGATTCTGTACCTCGAAGTGAGAGACGGTCGTCCACGGTTAACTATGAGAAGGAAGGTAAAAAGGAAATATTTCCCGCTCAAGGATGTATTTAGTACTTCAAGTTCCACTCCTAACTAGAGAAGCAGTCACTTGTGTGATCCCACGAAACTGAAGAAAAATTGTTCAATAAAATTCACGTGGTTCGTGGAAATGCTTGTTTTTTTGTGACAAAAGCAAAAACAAAATATAAAAAAAAAACACAATTTCCACCGATCTGTTCGGGTTATACAGAAACATACAACAGATTATCATGACCGTTGAATTACATAATTAAAAAATTATAAGAAGGAATATTGGTTACTATCGAATTACTTACAATATGATTCTATCTATAATAGTAGTTAAATAACAGTAAAAGTTTCTTTAAAATATGCTGGAAAAGTAACAAATTAATTACCGAAAGTTACGAACTTGTGCTTAATCTCTTAAACTACATATGAGTTACAATAACACGCTGCAAACGGGCGGGCTACAGTCCAACTCTGTTTCAGTTATCTTATTTTGTGTTTTAAACTTCTACATACTTTGGAAATATTGAGTTTCTCCTGTAATTTTTTACACATTTGGCTAACCTGAATTAAACTTTACCTGTAATTATCAATATTGGAAGTAAATTCAGCTCCATACAATACAACAGAAATAGCTAATAAGAAGAATTCTGTGCTAAAAATTGATCATCTTACGGCCAAGACAATATTGTTTACAAGGCTTTATATTCACCATAAAATATGCAACACTCATTCTTTATTAGATGCTTAGTCATTCATGACAAACTACCAGAAAATTATACATGACAAACTATACCCACGCAAAACATAAAAATCCGCTATGTTCAAAAATAATACAACATAAAACTAGGGGGACACCTTGTTTAAGACCATACTAGTAGGTGATTAATTTTACACACTACTAGCGCGCTAAGTTCGTTTGTGAATACAATCTAGCCAGTCGTG
>JAGDQP010075897.1:0-10113 GCA_022664845.1 Lepisma saccharinum
GATGGGCAGTTATCACGTTTTCCTTATGTACATGTTGAAATTGCGGGTCTATTCTGGCTTTGTCACTGTTGTCGATTCCTCTGACCCTCAGCACAGACGAAGAATAATTTTTGGTCCACGTTTCCTTCGTCATGGTTACGTGGATTTCCGTCAATGATTCCAATTTCCGGGTAAGAATCTCATACTTCATTCTCCCGGTGTATCCTCTCTCTCAAACAATGAGCGATCTCTTTTGTCAAAGCTGCGTCCGTAATCACAGTTGTATCGTCCTCGATATTTTCCTCGACTTCTTTCTCGATCCCTGAATAGTCTTGCTCTACCGGGATATGATCCTCTACCTCTTTCAGAACACCTCTCTCTTCCCTGGCATATGTTTCAATTCTCTTCGACCTGGTATTTTGTTTTTCAGTATTCCCTTTTCCCTCTGAGGTATGCGCTTACTTCGAAACCTTTCTGTTGTACATACTTATGACGTTTGACGTTTTTGTTGTTAGGATAACTGACTGACTTATAGTCTTGTTCCTCAAATATAGCTTCCAGCCTACGAATTTTCTCCAGTATACCTGCTAAACTGCAGGTGTTTGAACATGCCAAATGTTTTGATAAGAGACTGGCACCAGCAGGACTAATCTGTTACACTCTTGTATTTCAGAAGCACAAGGGGCTAAGTCCTTACCGGCGTTATATGTTTCTTTTCCGAAACATTCCAGGCTTGAATTGACTCTCGAGTTGAACAGAGTGGATCTCAGTCTTGCTAATTTCGCACAGGTGGCTCTGTTCGAATGATAGTATTGAAGAAATTATTTTCGAAAGTCATCGTAGGCTACGAAGTATTCAGCGTTAGACAAGTACCATGAGAGGGCATAGCCCTTAAGGACAAAGACATTTATCTCCAATAGTTGCCATTTAGGTATGCCAAACATGCTTACCTCTCGTTCGAATTGAGAGATATGCTCTTGACGTGGAATACGTCGTGAAAGCTTTTAACTCTTCAAAACGTACCAGTGTTTGGTTCAGGTTAGTCACGGTGTCCTTGGCGAGGATTGCGTCTATCTACGTCTTTACCACGCCTTGCTTCGAAATTTTTCTCGTTCACGCGAGGAACGAATCACTCGATCCCTCCACTGTCTTCTTGAGGAGTCAGGTGATGATAACGATGATGATGTACAAACCAATTCTTCCGAATATCCACTCTAATCCTCACCTCCTTCTTCACCATTACCGGTGTCTCTCTGGTCTCTGGAACCTATCCGAATAACCTATCCCTTTGGTCTATCCTAATCTCCAGAATCTGTACTCCTTCCAGTGCGTCTTGTCATTCAGATTCTGATGGTCTAATACACGATGAAGTGCTTCCCCTTCAATGGTTAGGTCTCGCACTACACTTCTTGCTCTTTCAGTGCTGCCATCACATTTTCTCTCACAAGGCGGCCGCGGAAAACTTCATTCATTTATTAACTGCTCGTTAACAGCGCGCAGTGATACTGTTGCTCATTCCCAAATGTACCAGCCTCCTTGATTACACAATCATTATTCTCTGGGCGGTCAGATTGACAAATTAATTGTTTCGTCAATTACTTCCACGCTTTTATCAGTAAAAATCAATCGCTCTACCTCCAAAACAGTGATACCTTGATTTATGGTTTCAGCCACTTCTTCACAATCGTGGCGTACTTGATTAACCTTTCTGAATCTCAGTATGACTGACATTTAGCCTTCCTGTAATTTCCTCACAATCGAAATGCACTTGATTCTCCTTCTCCTGTGTTTCAGCTTGACTGTCAATTTTTTTCTCTGAGTCCGTCCACTACAAACTGTATATCTTTTATCACTTCCATTCTTGTCAAGAGACTTTTTCTCCATTTCTCCTTGGTTTAAATCAATTGATGAGATAGTTCATACTCTTCACTCAGCTTGCTTACTTCCTCACTAATATCCTTTTGGCTTTGCTACAGTTTTTTATTTCTCCTTTATCCATCGCCTCCTTAACTTCTTCCATCAATTCTTCCTTCAACTGTTTAACATTCGTGTCAATGTTATACTTCCAACTCTTCCTTCATTTGCCTTGAGTCCTTTCTTAACAACTCTTCTATATTCCTTGCCATCTAAGCAGAATTGATCCATAGTTCCTTCTTGATCATCTCAGTATGACAGCAAGAGTGGCATCAGACGTTCTAATTTCCGTTTCCGTTCCTGTTCCTTTCTTGCAGGTCACAAGTCGTTCTGATCGGCTTATTCCTAAGTATTTCTGTCGATTCCAATCTTCGATGGAAACTCCCACACATGAGTTATGGTACCATTTATCGCAAAGGAAGCATTGGATAAAGGCCACTTTAGACGATACAATTTCTCGTACGATCCCTAGTATACAATCTCATCGTTTACATTCTCTGATCGTGTAAAGTACGAATCGTACGATTTTTCATGGCATCTCCGATGTTTTATTTAATAGAAACGGTCCTATTTTTCAGCGGATATTCCGTACAATCTATGGCAGCGCCTCTACTGGCAATATAGCGTGCTTGCCTATTCGGCTGTTTTGTTATTGATTACAAAACAAAGACAATATATTCATGTTGATGCAGAAATTAACATACATGATGGCACAACAATAATTACAGATCTAAAGATATAAAACAAAGTTTTAAGGAGAGTGTCAAAAGGCCAGTGATACTGCATTTTAGCTACTTCTACCATAAAGCACTGGAAATACCTCATAATGCTATGTTTTACGTTTTTATAGGCATATAAGGCACTAAACTGCGTGAGAAATATATTTAAAAATGTATAATATGAAAGTTCCGATGCAATCTAATATCTACTGCTTCCCATATATTATGTGCTATGTACTTGAAATAAAGTGATTTTCATTGCTTTTCTGGCGCGTAGGGTCTCGAATACCTATGCTGCAGGCAAGATATGTGTGAAAGGACACAATGTAAATTGTATACTATAAATATGTATCCTTGCAGTCTTATCCCCTCCTCGTCATGATTTCAAATAAGATATACACTTTGCGCATCCGAAATAATGAAATACATTGAGCAGTATATTACAGAAGTAGACCTAATATAGATAGAGTGACGACTTCAAGCCAGAGCTGGCTATGCAAGTCAATACCTGAGCTAGGTAATTAATTGTACAAACTTATTTTTATTCAAGGGTTAAGACAGCTGACCCTCCCTATGCATACCCATATACCTTGCATGTGTGTAAAAAACAGGGTTTCCTGCACCTAGGAATTTCTTAAAGCTACATTACTCCTCATTTGTGTATTTTATATGTATTTTTGTACCTTTCATGGCTATAGGAACGTAAAACGTAGCATGCTAAGGCTTTTCCAGTGCTCTATGGGAGAAGTAGTTAAACTTCAGTATTACTAACTGGACTGCATTTCTATAAATATGAATTAATATATAGGGATTTGTATATTTTTGAAGTGCTGTGTAATGTCACGTATGTTATTAACTCAGGAATATTGTAAAAACTATGACTCCGAACTTATAACGAAAGACTGGTCAAATTCTTCAACGTTATTTGTGTGTCCGCATTCAAATATCTTTATTGAAGTACAGAACTAAAGCTATGACACTTTCGTTACCACTAAAACCTAGTAAAAATTAGATTCTCTTGGTAGAATGTGGTATAAGGCAAACGGAATTTCTGTTGCCTCGGGATTAAATGTTATTAATATTTTAATTCTTTTCTATATTTCAATGCGTTACTTTCACAAATATGTGTGGCATAATTATCCTAAAAGCCTTAGATGTCAAAACTATAAACTCCAGCAGTTTCATCATCATCCCCTCGTATCCAAAATTGTACCGTGTAAAACACTATAAAATATTGTATGATTTATAGTACGAAGAATCTCGTACTATGAATTGTATACATTCTACCATACGAGAGATCGTACGAGAAATTGTATCGTCTAAAGCGGCCTTAAGCTACAGGGATGCATGAGGATCTGAACAATAGCTCGCTTATTCAACTCAAGTGACGTCCTCCGTCTCTGGGGGCTTGGGTTGAAGCGAAATAAGGATGTACGTTTGCCCTTTTTTCCCTCGCGACATATTTAACAAATATGACTGTTCCAAACCTTACTTATTACCATATTCCTTCCTCGTCCTTCCTGCGGTAAAGAAGGTGATTGTGAATCTTTCTTCACGCTTCGTGTTCCTGTTCGGGCGCCATATACAATAGCTGAACTATATTTGTAATTTCCTGTTTGGGTGTCAGCCACAGAATAAGGCTTCTCCGTAGCGTGCTCGATGTGGTCCTTCTTCTGTAACAGTGGTTGGCCGGAGGATATGGCTCATGCCTGCACGATACTTTGATTGGATTGACCTTACATCCCTAATTCTGCCTCAGAGGTTAACAGAGTTTTCTAAATCAAAGATTGTTACCAAACTGAATAGGAAGAAAACCAATAAACCAAGTGAAAATCTGATTCAGAGCATTAATCAATCACGGAACGTCTTACTCTATTCTCGCAAATTGCCGACAAACTATTTACTGACCCAATATTACCCAACAGCGAAAAAAAAATATCAATACCAAGGATATTATGAGTACAATATCTGAACATATTTTTATGTAAATCTCATATCTTGTTCTACTAGGTCAGCAAAGTTTAAAACCTATGAACTGTCATGGTTCTGGTTTAAAAGCATTTACTCCTAGCTCAATTTTTCGGACCAAAGAAGTTACTTTAGATTCATGTCCAACAACTTAATGAAAAAAAAGAAACATTGTAAATCACATATACGAAATGTAGAACTACGTGCTCAATCTCTGAAACACTATGGTAGCAGTTTTATGCGCAGGTCAGCCTATTCGAGTGGCGTATGAGAATGAACTGCCAAACCTTTCCTTCGAAATTTAAGTCTAAATTTCTTTGTTTCGAGGTAATTTGCCCCGCATTCGGCAACACTGCCATCACGCATCTTCTTGAGCTTAGTGTTGGCAACTTGTAGGTTTCTCTCACATGCCACTCCCGAGAGAGGAAGTAATTTGTCGAGTTTAATCAAATTGTGACGGAGAAAATATCTTACCATCCAAGGGATGAACCCAGACGGGGCACGCATATACTAGTTGTATCACTGAATTGGCTTTCAGAATTACTTTCAAAACATACAACTAGCTGCTAAAATTTGTGAAATCATGAATAACTTCAAGTATGTCAAATTTGGCGTTCCTCAGGGAATAGTACTAGTCCCCTTTTAATTCTTTTATGTATAATTGATTTATGTAATTTTCAAGTCAGAGGGCAGGCACATACAATCGTTTCCTGATGTGATTTGTTACCTTAACTATTACTGTTAAATCATGGCTAGAAACATTTTACACGGCAGAAACTGAACTAAAAATGACATCTTGGTTAAAAGTTATTTAACGTATTTATTCCTAAAACAAAATAAACCAAATATATAACTTTCTTGTATACACTTGCTGGACAACCTATGGAAAAAGAACTAATACTTTATATTTGCAATATAAAAGGAAACTGTCTGTGTATACTATTCCTTAGAGAAGAAAGTGTTAATTATTTAGGAGTTTTAACTGACAATCATCTGAAATGAAAATTTAATGTATTGCGCATGAAAAGAAATTCCTGATTTCAAATCATTACGTGACTCATTGAATAACCAAGGAGACTCAATGACTTTAAATTACTTCATAAAATAGTGTATCGTTTATTCTGGATCTTCTTCCGGTTTTAATGTAAGGGTTCCTAGACAAAATGCTCTTTTACAAAATGTTTTTTACCTCCTTGAACAGAGACTTAGTTTGGTTCAGCGATCTTTTATGTACATATTGTCACCATCTTATAATTCTCTTTTTTCGTCACCTGATTTTCCCCATAAACAAATAAAGTTTGTAACTGAATGATGTAAGAATTTGGAGTCGAAAATAACGTTTCATTGCCTTGCTTTATTTAGTTATTTTATTGTTGTAGATTGATTTGGTAGAAGAACTATGTAAAATGGTGTTTGTTGTATCCGTGTTTTTTATAATGAAGAAATAAATAAATATAGCAAGAACATCTGTTCTTATTTCGATACTTTTAGGATGAAAACCTATTGTAGCGCATTGTCATATTTAATGATTAATGCATGAATTATATGTACCGTATATATTTTGTTCGTGTTGTTTTTCAATCAGCACACTTCTGAGTAGCAAGGTACGATGGAGGAATTTCGCGGTCATGAGACGACCATAGTGAACATTTTATTAGGGTGACATTTTGAGCTAGTGTGGACTTACCATTTTACTGTTACGAATATGGGAAATTAAAATTGTTTGCAGGGGTGGGATATTTTAGTAACTTCAGTGACATACAATACTCTATAGAACTGGCACCAGTGCTTTGTGTACTTTTTCCGTTGGTTTGTAGCCTGTGGAATCTAGTTTCATTACGTTGAAAAACTGAAAAATAGGGTATTAGGGAAGGTTAGTTTAATTGTTATTCTTTGTAATTTAAAAGCTTTCATTTTCAGTTTTAAAATATTTAAATATAAATATGGTATAATTTAATTGGAATGTGTTATAAATATTCTAATAAAATAGACCTGCGGGGTTTTAGCTTATGTGTGAAATTCGATTGATGTATTAGTTGAGTTGTTTGCTGCAAGGAATTTTCACTTTAAATGATTTTCACCGTATGTTATATTATCTTTTATAATGGCAGTTCAATATGGACTTCGTGTAAAACTAATTTTGCTGTAATTAAATCAATAGTTTTAGTATATTGTGTTACTGTCGGTAAAAAAATATCTATTCACACTTTCTTCAAAATTATGATGTTAGCATACGGGAGATATTATCGTGGGGGATCAAATCCAGTTTAGGGAATACATCGTCAAACTAAGTACATGTGTTTTGGTATTATTTTAGCTTACGTCGGGTGTGATTTTACCGAGCGAGGTCAGTCAAAGGTAAATGAATCTGAATCATGGTAATGTTACTTCATAGTGACATTTATTTCGATATCACCATTGACGTTTTACTACAAACGTCACGGATAGTATGTCGATATAGCGATAGCGAACGAATACGGGTTAGAGAAATCCATTTTTTTTTGCGATGCACATCACTTTAAGTGGACACCACCTGTAGCTTCATTATTTATGGTTCCAAAAGGAACGATCCACGTATACTAAAGAGACGCTGTTGGCCCAGATATGTGTACATTTGGCTGAATGGCCACAATTTCGTGCAGTCTAATGCATGTAGTATGAACGTACCAATGGTTGACCAAATCCGAACCACTACTCGGTTTGCACCTGAGAGAAATTGTCCTCCACCGCCAACTCATCCACAGAGGAAACCTGATAAAAATACGTTGTACTGATCTTTCATAATTGTGAATATAATTAAGAGTCACTTCAGAACAACAAAAAGATACACAACTGCACAAGTGAACTCACTGTACGATGTTCGCAAGTTCGTCATCGCAGTACCAAACGTTCGCCATTTCAGTCCTGGTCAACATCAAGCCAGTTTTCGTCACAAGCACTTACTTCCCGAGTTATACACATCATTGAAATAAATGGAAAATTTCAAAAGATTACAGAGTACAAATCTAATTTGGTCCAAGCTAGTTCACTGAGTGATTTAATTTGTACTTAACACAGACTTAATTTGCATATCAATAAAAGAATTGAATAAAGATAGTACCGTACGAACTATTTGAGTTCATTCTGGCTCTTTAACTATCCATACATCTACATACAGAACATACTCTTGATTTCAATAAATTCATTTCCTGGGGTTTATATGAGAAAAATCTTGTACCGATTTTCGATGTATTTTATCAACATTGGAACAAAAAAATATGTAGATTTTTTTTTCTTTTGTGATTGCAATTGCATAAGAATCACTGGATGCAGTAGATTTTGCCAACTTCTATGAATATATTTAAGCCAAGTTAACTTTGGCTTCTCTATGAAACAACAGGCAGATACAATTTGGTTTCGTTCCGTTTGTTTAAGCGTAACGTTCTTATATAACAGCAAGGTTATAAAGAACAAGACCTGCTGCGTACAGTGACATCCGAACCACTACTCGGTTTGCAATTTTTAGAAATTATGTGACCCCCATCGAGAATCGAACCTGTGACCCCTTGATTACAAGGCGAAAATGATAATATTGTTTAATATATGAAAATGTCAGTATTAAGTTCAGACTATCTTGCATTTTTGCTTTTTTTTTGTTTAAACCAGCCAACCTTACCGATACCTTCCCAAATTCTTTCCCTTCCTCTAACCCAGCGTGAGCCTTACATGCCTAAAGGCCATTTCAAAGTTCACGTTGAAAATAATTAATATTCTAGCTGCCGTAAATATTACAACTCTTCTTTTCTCCGTTTTTGTCTTCAGATTCTCTATGCAACGTTAGCTGAGGTAAGGTTAGGTTGCATAAGAGTCATTCCATGCCAAATCACTCAAAAGAATACACTTTTTGACCTCACCATTTCCAAATGTCATGAAACTTGCTGAGGTTGTAGTAGTTGTGAAGTAAAGTAAATATGCACAATTACAGCCCTCAGTGATGCACACTTTTCACGAAGCAGGTTTGCCAACTTCGGGAAAAAATAAAATGTTCACACGTATTGTAACAAAAAACTTTTATAACTTTGCATCTGTTTGAGCTACAGTGTTCATCGAGGGCTTATTTTCAATCGGAAACAATGTACTTTCATAGTAAAATAAGTTTTCAAACATTTGATCAGTTTTTGATTTCAAAGTTATTCAATTTGACTTTGACCTTGAATATTTAAAAAAAAAAAAATTTTTGTTTTAAATTCAGAAAAGCATGTTATGCAGTTTAGTCTTGTTTACAAGTGGCATATGTTTCATTTAGGGATTGCTCTGGGAATAGGAATTGTAAGATGTCCTGTATAGAAAACCGCTTGAAAATTGACGTTTTGTACCGTGTATGGTTGCAAACACTGACAATGTTTAGTTTTTTAGAATGGAGTGATCTATGGGAAGTGGAATCCTTACCTTCAATACATGTTGGAATTTCTTCTTCTCATCAGTGCCTTTTCTGAGGCTGCAGTGTCTAAAGAACTCAAATTGTACGTCCGTCCAGTTGCAGTTGTAGGATCCACATTGGTGAGAACGTCTGCAATTTAAATAGTCAGAACGTCTTGCTGCTGAAGATATTCATAAGATGGTGCTTTACCATGTGGATGCGGAAAACTGATAACAACCTCATGAGGAGTGTCATTAGATAACAACCACACTTAGAACACACCCTAACCACCATTCGTCACCATAAACACATGTGGCAAACCCTCGAATTTTATCTGAGGACAGAGCTTCTGGTTCACCACTGATGTGAAAGTTTCTGCTAACTGTATCGGTGGAAAACCTCTTTACAACTATTTCTTCTGTTCTAACAGACAGGAATGCATGTAGCTTTTTTGTTCCAGGTATTGTGGTGGTATTAGTATACGTAGCAGACAACCCGGCGTCGGGAAGTGGCGTCCCCATCGCCCAGTCAGTTTTACTGGCTGCAATCACCCCTGGCAGCTGCTAACATCGTTGCTGCCTATGGCAAGTCCAGTAGCAGGGCCAGAGTGCTTCTCTGTTGAGAATTTTTACTTCCCACTTGCGTAGGGGATTGGCGACCTCATCGCAGGTCTACGGGCCGCAACGTGATGCATCATCACATAGCCCGAGCAGCAGACCATCGCTGCTCGTATACGGCGTAGGGAATTGGCGACCCCATCGTCCAGCTGGCTTCTGCTGGCTGCAATCAGCCATCGCAGCTAAACACCTACGCTGCTTGAAAGGAGGACCAGTAGAGAGGAGTTACATTCACATTCATCTCATTTTCATCCACAGATGACTCATCATTTCATCTTCTCTTGTGCTGTGAGTTGCGCCTCCGCGCAATGACCAAGGATGTGACAGGATGTACTTGCATTGACGATGGCCCAGGGGAAAGGGGACGGAACCATTGGATAGCGCCTAGTTCTTAACAGCAGATTCTTGGATGGTCTAGCTCGTTGAGACTGGGAAGTGCGCCATTGGGAGCTCTTCGGACCTTTGGTCTCGCCAACACTCGGGGGAGTGGGTGTCCCAAGTATCCATCAGTCGGGAG
>JAGDQP010075898.1:0-10113 GCA_022664845.1 Lepisma saccharinum
GGTCACTGGGACGGAACCCAGGACGTCTCGAATGCGAAACCAACCTTCTACAAACTCAGCTCACTTCAGCGATATCAGAGGCATATTACGGGCTGCTTTTTTATTTAACAAAAAGACAGCAAAAGGAAAAGGAAGAAACTATAACACATACTAAAACGTTTGAAGCGCCTTTTGCCCACTTTTTCTTTTGGCCATCATTCAATACCGAGTTGTAATCTTAATTAAAATTAAAACACATTCAGCCACATTCAAAAACGTTTCCTTGAAGTGACTAGCACTGTACTAACGAGTGATTAACAATCTTTTAACCTTAATAGTCACTCTTTAGTACAGCACTGGTCACTCCAAAAAACGTTTCTCAATACGGTTGATTGTGTTGTTGCAACCACTGTTAATGGTTAACAACACTGTAGAGAGCATTTTCTTCCGAAGAACGTGGGAAGTTCCACATCCACTTTTCTTGTAAATTTGCACCGGTGATTTGCTGACGCCCCAAGTCCCACTTCTTGCCTTCACATGAGGGTTTAGTAATACATTTCTCAACTTTCCGTTGCGTTAGTGCCTTGTTTGCACTACTAACTTCTTATCATGGTTAACGTTAATCGCGATTATTTTAGTATTGAAAATGCAAGTTACCATTAACGAGGTTTCAAATTTAATCAATGTCAACTTACGACAGTTATCTTCTTATGTTAGTAATCTAAATGCAAGTTAGGCGTTAAACGCAGCTCAAGCATCCTAGTAATGACTATCGCTTTAAAAATATAGACGAATGATAGCACAACTACCCTACAAAATGTTACACCACAATCTTCACGACTTTGTGAGGATTATTTTATAATTTAAACCTCTTGTCGTGTAACCTTTTACCTGGTTCCATGATCCTCACAAGATGGCAGTACAAGGGCGAAAACCAAGTTAAGTTAGTTTCACTCATAATTCTTACCACCGTAACGATCTTAGAAATCTAAACAAAGCATACGGCTATAGCCATCACGTCTGCGAGATGACCGCCCTTGGTGAGCATTTTTGCAGTAAAAAGAATGGTGAAGGTAGTGACTTTATTTCATTCATCGAGTAGATCCTAAACCTGTTTAGAATTAACAGATATCGGTTAACAGCCTATTGTTACAAACGCATAGAACAGAAACAAAAGAAGTACTCTTAAGCAATTAAAAGTGGGATTTAGAAGACACCAAACTTTTAGACAGCTGAAAAGCATATTTAGAACAAATTCACTGTCAAGAGTGGCTTTCTGTTCGTCGCTAATGCTTGACGAATTGTATTGCTTGACATAATCTTCTTGGAATTACAGTAGAACTGTCGAGTTACGGATTAAAATACGTATTTGTCCTTTATGGACAAAGAATGGATATTGTGTTCGTATAAAGAATTCCTTTAACAGGCAACACGAATTTTTCTCCTTAACGATGAGTCATACACGCTACGTACAAAAACGTTCCTATCCATGTATTCCTATAACATTCCTAAGTACAATAGAATTTTAAAAACTTTTGTATGAGCTACATTCTACGTAAATGTTTTTAATACTCAGTCTGGTATTTGTGGCAGGAAACGACAGAATATGACAATTACGTGTCTGGAGCATTGTGGTACCAACATTTATAAACATTTACTGTTGTTCAGTGAATCGTCCAAGTGTCATGCCACGTGACCTGTGCAATGGTAACTGTCGCCGAATATACTTGTGACCATTTCTTTAACCAAACATACACCACTGAATATTCAAATCATATTGAATACGAAAATAGCTTAAAGTATTTTTAAGAATAATCAGTCCTGTGGCCAATTGGTATCGCCACGAACCTCGGAGCGATAATGAGAAAGCCGGTGGCGTAGCATGTCATCTCGTCTGAGGATTGTCAGATTTTTAGTTTCTCCAGGCGAATGCTCGAATGGCACCTGCGTAAGGATCTGGCAGCTACCTTCCCCACCATGTACCGTGGAAATGATCGCTGAGGGACGTCATTCTTCAGAGTGACGAACTTAGTCTAAAAGTTACCGTTTTGTGGTGGAGGAACACCCACTTTCTTTATTCAATCAATTACCTCATCATCATCCATTCAGGATGAGCCAAAGTTGCCTAAAGGCCTTAAATAAAATTCAGAATCCAAAAGTTACCAGTTCAGCTCAGAAAAATAACGTTATAACATTCAGGTTGAAAGGTGATTTGAAAAAAAAATCCAGTGTATGTTCTGAGGACTTCTGATTGTCCTATTTTAATTTAATTTTTCTTAACGTCCTAAAATACGAGTTACTTACATTTTTACTTAAGCAAATTTATATTTCGTTTATTTATTTTCGCTTAAACACCTTTTCTTTTTCTTAAAAAGTTTTAAAGAATAAAATTTATTCTGAAATTAAATTTGCAACTTATTGATTATACTTAACAAATCCTAATATAACTTATTTTCTTTTCACCATTGAAATTTTAACAAAGTTATTTATTTTTCATTTAAAGCTCATGCAAGTTTTGAAGAAATTTGTATGTAAGTTTATAATTAGAAAATAATTTAACAAAATATTTTAACCAAAAGTTTAATAAAAGTATAATGTAATTTACAAAATAATAAAATCTATCGAAGTAATTTTATTTGAAGAAATTTTTATGTAAGTTAATAATTAGAAAATATTATAGTGAAACATTTTAGTTAAACAAAAGTTTAATAAAAGATATAATTTATTTTACAAAATAACATTTTAGTTAAACAATAAATAAAAGTTTATTAAAGTAATTTTACTTCAAGGAAATCTATTTACTTCAACCAAAACAAAAGGTGTTTTCTGTACTTCTGTAAGTTATTTTGTACTTAAACAAAAGTATTTTACTTAAAACGTTTCCTTTAAAATATAAATATTCCAATTTTAATATTTTTTAAAATTAAAGTATCATTTAAATTTCCCGAAAACAGAACTAATTCACATATTTTATCTCTAAATATTTTTTTTTCTTAAAGTATTATCATTTCATGGTGTAAATAAAAAAATCAGCTTCTATATAATTTTTACAAATTTATTTCATACTCGTAAAAGTAGTAATACAATAGACTATATACAATAACAAGATTATAATTTTTTCTTGAACAAATTTTCCACAACTTTTGAACTCTGCAAGTTTAATCTATATTCAAGTTGTACATAGTTTCCTACTGCGAAACCGTTCAGTTGCTTAGGTATATGGTAAGCACAACACTAATGAACTAGGCGAAGGACAACCTTCATCATTTACATCTTTTGCATTCTTTAGTTGAAATATTTTTTGAATCCATTGCACTTTTTCAGTACCTTTACAAAAGAATACTGCATCAATTTCGCAGAGTTGAGCAATTATTCTTCGAATATGAGTTATAGAATAACAATTTAATGTATCCTATGATAATCCGTGAAAATTTTCAGTTAGCCATTCAGACCGTTTTTGATAGTCAATTGATACTTCTACCTTTTCACATGGAAGTTTTGCCATACAATGAAAGATTAACTTAGCATATCTTGATTTTTTATTATTTTGAATTTAAATGCTGGTCGAGATCAAATTCAACACACCCTAACCAACGCAATAAATGAAGTAGATGAACAACAACATTAACTGTCTGATACGACCATCTATAATCTAACTGGGTTTCCACTAGCCGTTTGATCTAAAAGAAATGGAACAGCTAATATAACGACTAAAAGCTTCTGTGTGTGACCTTCTTGTTTCAGATCCTGTCTTTCCAAAAGATTTGCATACTCTTTGTTCCATAATTGACGCCAAGGAAATAGTCTGACTTTCTGGTAATTGTTTTAGATGTTTTTATCGGTTTTGTCGTGGAGTGGCAATTCATCTAAACTTTGTTGTTGAAGCTCAAGATAATTGGAAAGTAAGGGAAGTGCACTTGACAACAGAAACATGAGACCTTTAACCTCACCTCCACTTGCTGTCCCCTTAGTTATCACCAGAACCTTCTCTGAACTCCAGAACTTTAGTTGCATTCTGCAACGAGATGGGAACTGATCATGAACTTTACATTCTGAGGAAAGCTGGTTATCTCGTCGAAGAGTTCTGACTCGCTCATTCGAGCTACGTCATGATAAGAGACTTTTGATTGATCTGAAGTTGGAATAAAAATTAAAGGACTACTTAAGTGACTATCTTGGCTTTCAACAATTACCAATTTGTCAAATATTTTCCCATTTCTGAATAAATTCAAATCTCCAAGGGTACAGTAAGTCCACAATTAAAAAAGTAAAGATTGGAATCGCTGAATCGACAATAAGGAATACGCTTCCTTTCTCACGCTGAACGACTTTCTGTCGACAAGTTAAGTAGAACTTCCAAGTGAAGATTCTGAGAGCATGAAGGAGCATTAATTGCTTTCTTGAGATTCTCAGTTGTGAGCTTACTTTTGGCTTCTAACGAGAAAAACAATTGGATGAAGAACCCGTTTCTAAACAATGAAAATGACCTTTAAAATGAAAAAGACCAAGTCATTGAGTTGTCCTGCGAATCCAGTATGTGTTTGCTAGACTTTTGGTAGCATTCGCGTCGCTACGTCTTTGTATCCTGATGCTTCGAGAAAGAAATTTAACAACTGATGCATTTCGCGACTACTTACTTGTGCGAGTCAACATTTGCTGTACTTGTTTGTATGAAAAATAAGTACAGAAACGGACTTCATATAGAACCAGATCTGCGCCTGAAAATCTGTACTTTAGAGCCAGGTATGAAAAATTTGAGGCCCGCGAAACAACACCAGCCATCACATGAAAAAACAGGACGCAAATGAAGTCAATAGTTTTTATTATTATTACTATTAACTCGCGACTTGCAGTATTGTTAGCAAAATGCATTCAATTGTACTTTCATGTATTAAAATTGTACGTCTGTTTTAAAGCTATAGATAACACAAAAAGATCTATTGATACTGTATAATGTTTTCCTTGGTTGTAGGAGCAGGGGACGCAAATAAACTAGTAAGAAATCAAGGGGTCTGCAGCCTGAAACATGTTGGGAGAGCCTGTTTAAGCAATTACGTTTCTTCCGCTCGCCGAAAGATGGAAAATTCATAATTCTTAAACTCGCCTAACTCGCCTAATATGATGCACTAATTAATGACGATAATCCAAACCAGTGTACTCTTCGAATCATTGCGATATATTATAAGATCTCAGTTATTTTAGAAAAGGTCCAATGTGGTAGAAACTTCAGTGTACGTAAGTATTTAATAATAACCTCAGGATCTTATTATCTCATGGAATTGAGTTGATTTAAGTTATTGTTACTACGTTGTCATTTTGCAATAGTATTTGTTGAACATCACAGGATTAAAATAACCTCGTGAGGAATGTAAAGAATTATGTTTCGTTTTAAGACCATCCTAAAGATATATGTCATTGTTAGCTTAATTTTCCTGAACATGAAGGTACCTTAACGTCAGACTGCTAACAATTGAGGAACTTATTTTCAAAAGGGCACATTGAGGTAAATTTTTCAGCAGACGTAAAGAAATGTACTTCTCTGGGAGGGTGAGCACTATAATTATGCGAATTAGCTAATACTGTAACTAGAGGCACTGTCTAGTTACAATACTAGATCATTCGTACAATGATAGTGCTTCACTCCTAGAGAAAGGCATCTTTACACCTACTGAAAGATTTACCCCAATCGTCATGTGCCCTTTCGAAAATAAGTTCCTCAATTATAATTGGACAAACCACTGCATTTTTACAGACAAGAAATCTATTTATTTCATTTAACAATCATTACAGGTCTTCCACATCCTATTCTTCAGGACCCTGATGCGTGAGGCAGAGAACAATGAGGTTGAAGGAAATGCTCCAGGTAACGGAACTTAGTTTTACGAAACATTTAGAGAAGTAAATATTAAACGTTGTTGTTTTAAATTAAGAAGCATATTGAAAATATTTCACCTTCAATTAATATAAATGATAGAACAATACTCTCTTTTAATTTCCTGATAAAGGTTGATAATAGTGTTCTTCCGGACGACTCTTTTATTATCTAAGGATTTCTAGGCGAGGTAAACATATGTGGGTTTGCCATCGTACTCCGTCGGATGAATTAATCTCATGGACGGAAAGGCTGTTTAAAAGAAATGTGAACTATTTCGTTTAATGTGTCCATACTCTGAATCGAACCCGGAATCCTTTGATTAGAAGACGAGGATTATTACCACTCATTCACAAGGGAAGATATCAATATCATAAATTATCACCAGTCCTCGTGGTCCACTGGATACTGGGAGAGATTAGAGTCCTCCTGACGGCCATACTTTCTTAGGAACTCTCCTAATTTTCACTAGTAGGATGGAGTATGGTAGCTGTAGGCCAGGAGAGGTGCTTGGCGAGGGAAGTCGTCTATCACATATGTGACGGGATTAGGTCATAGATATATCTAGCACATAAATGCAAATTAAACAAGATGGATTCATGATGAATCAATCGACTTCTAGGTAAACAGTCATCCCCCAAATACTGTAACATCCTTCTCATAACATATCACCTCAGTCGATCCATGTCTTGTGTTGTTGAGGTGCGTTTCCTACCAGGTGTCAAAGCGATCATTTCATTCGCACCAACTCAATATATTAAAATTAAATCACGTCATCTTTCTTCAGGGCCTTGTAGGACAACGGGCAAAGGTTGCATAGAAATCACAAGACTGGCAATGAATTTACTTACTTTTTTTTTTTTTGGTCAGTTTGTCAATTTGCTTTTTCGTATTTTAGTGAGAACCGTTCTCATGACAGGAAAGATGTTCAAAATTATGTTTACCAACGCTCTCTCCTTTTTTTCATAACCCACTGTGATATAAAGTGAAAGTACAATGAAAAAAATAGCCTAATAAAGCATTGGAATATAATAACATTCTTCCATATGTTACGAAGGGATGCACGAATATTTTTAAGTACAGGTTTCTCATCATATTTAATTTACCGCCCATTAAATTCATTTTATCTTATCTCCATATTTAATCTTTCGATACGAACAAGTAGTTTCTCTTATAAACTGAAATACAATCGTTACCATGTCTACTTCAGCAAAAGGGAAAGAAAATACCTGTTGTTTCATTTCGGTAACTATTCTAGCATCATTGCGAAAAGATTTGAACGTGCCCTATATAATCACACTCTAGGTCATGAAGTCCTACAATTTCAAAACTCCCACACAGTTTATAGCAAAAGAAATACGCAACTACCATTAATTCAACAGAAATTACAGATCACATAGCTTCTTCTGACAATATTGGTTAAGTATATGTCATAGACAAAGTCATCAGTAAAACTTGTCATACTGTACATCAATTCATTCTGATCCACAAACTTCATACTATTATTACATTCATACTTCACCGTACATAACTGCATAGTGTTACTATATTCCTTTCAATTTTAGTTATTGTATGGTTAATGATTTTATTTCTTGCTATATTATTACAGAAAACGAGCTTCTTTTTACAAAATAATGTTTCTAAAAATACGTAGTTTTAGAAGTTTTTACTATTTACTGTTGACTTACCAGCCTGCGTTAGCACTTCTCAGAAATTGCTGTTTGCTTATGACTTAAAAATACTTTATATGCAGATCTGATGTCAATAGAGGATAACAAACTACTTCGATTTGAGGATGTGATGTGCCCCCAGCAGTCTAGATGTGACCGCAGATTCAAATCAATGTCCTTTAGATAGGAAAATATTCGTAATTCCACGTATTTTGAGGACAAACTTGGAGAACTTCAGTTTAGTGAAAGATCCTGATGTAGTGTTTGATAATAAGTTCACTATTCTCACTATCTTAAAATAATTACTGGAGTCCTGTTCCTTATGTAATTAAACATTCTTTTGTTTGCTCATGTATATCTGGAACACATTAATATGTTTGTCTTATCTCTAGAAATACTCGCGTTTTACAGTTCTGGAAAAATACTACATATAATGGATATTTAAATATTTGTACAAAATGCTAAATTTTTGTACACTTCGCATCAAAATAATTGCGATAGCGAACGCCGTGCAGCTAGGCAACCCAAATAGCACCTTTTTATCCCATAATCGTGTCCTGTAAACAGACTCCCTCTTTCTCCTTTCTTCGTCTCGCCCATACTAAAATCAGCAAACATCATGAGCACATTTTTTTTTTAAATAGACATCTATTAGTATCGATAAAATGAAAGAATAAAAGCGAGACGAAACAATATACATCAATTGATGGAGGGAGATATTTGAACACACACAATGAAAAATTGAAACCGATTTTGGCAGAGACAGAGATATGAGAGAGAGAAAAAAAGGGGAGAGAGAAGAAGAGAAAGGAGAAGAGGAAGTAAAGATAAAAATATGGAATATAAACCTAGTAAAAAGGAACCTATCGTTATAAAGTGCAGTGCTCACAAATCTAACAGCAACGTAGAAGTGACTTTTGGATTTTATATTTTTTCAGGGCTATTCGAATATATAGACGGGTGTTTGAAAATTCAATTAGTCACGCCGGCCGGGTGGTCGAGCGGTCTGCGGCGGTAGGCTATCGACTCAACGGTCCCGGGTTCGAGTCCCGGCAGGGGCATGGGTGTGGATTTTAACACTTAACAGCTAAAGGTAAATCGTGACGGGCCGAAGTCCAAAGTTACTAAACTGGTCCATATAAAAATAAAGTTTACCAAAGTTTTTTTTTTCAATTAGTTACTTCTATTCAAAATTCAAAATGGCGACCAAAGTTAATGGTCAGATTAAATGCTCATGATTTCCATTGGAACTGCAGAATTTTGAGACACGTCTAGGATAATGTCAAAAGAATAACACACATGCTTTGTTTGCGCGTGGTTCGGTTGCAAATTCTCTGGGGCTTATTGAACGTACGGTACTGGTTCGGAAAACATTGTAATCAGGGATTACGCCAGGATTTTCAGTTTGGAGGGTGTAAAGTCAAAATTGGGAGGGTGTAGGTAGTTGTGCAATGTCTCTTTTGACCGCGAAAAAAGTTGAAGTTGGGGATACTCTCGAGGATTTGCGGCTGACACCCCCCAGACGGGTCGGTGTCTGGTGGAATCACTGATTGTAACAAACCCAGTAGATACCGTAGGCCATACCTTCCAGTCCAGACTAACAAACTAACAAACTCTATGGAACTCGCAAGTTCATCGCCGCAGTAACAAACGTTCGCCATTGGGTCCTATCCTGGGCAATATCAAGCCAGTTTTCATCACGAACACCTACTTCTCGAAGATCTCTTCTAATATTGTCCTCCCAACGACGTCCCGCTCTTCCCAGTGGTCTCCTTCCAACCAGGATAGAATATAATCGTTTTTCCCCCATCCGAGCTACATGGCCTGCCTACCTTAGTCGTCGCAATTTCATTAATTTTAAAACATCTGGTGAATCGTACAATCCGTGGAGATCTTCATTATGCAGTCTCCTCCACTCTCCAGTCATCTCGTCCCGTTTCGGCCCGTATATCTTCCTCAAAACCTTATTTTCAAACACACGTAGTTTATGTTCATCTGCTAGGGTCGTACTCCAACTTTCCCAACCGTAAGGTATTACCGGCAGAATAACCTTTCTGTATATTTTTAATTTCAATTTCCTTGATATTAATCGCAATGTTATAAATTTTTGGACTGAACAGAAACATGCGTTTCCCGATACTAAGCGACTTTTTATTTCTTCCGTGACCTCATTTTTGCTTGTCACGTATGCTCCCAAGTATTTCAATTTGTTTACTTTCTCTATGACAGCATCACTAATTCTTATGTTTTTATTTCCTTCATTCCCTGTGTTTCGGCTTGTTATCATGTATTTTGTTTTATCTGTGTTTACATGTAGACCTATCTCATCGCACGCTTCTACTAAGAAATAGGTGTTGCTTTGTAGTGCATCTATATCGTCCCCTATTAAATCTACATCATCCGCGTAAACGAACAGTTGATTCAAACAATTCAATGATATCCTTTTTTGTCCCCTTTAATTTTTAAAATCGCATATTCTAACGCAAAGTTAAACATTTGTGGTGGCAAGCCATCGCCTTGCTTCAATTCATTGCGAATTTTGAAGCTATCTGACATATTATTACCTATCCGTACTATGCTTATGGGGTCGCT